>JABSTQ010005470.1:0-52905 GCA_013358835.2 Ixodes persulcatus
CGCGGTACTTTGTCGGAACAACCAACTGATCTAAGACCCTACCTTTGCGGTCCTTGTAGTGCCGATACAACAATCCGCCTTTTTCATGCACCGTCACATTGGCCCTAGCAATACCCTCCTTGGCTGTATCGTGCAACCTTGCCAAACTAGGGTCGCTCTTTTGCTCGGCTGTCAGAGACCTTCTGTCCACTCGCAACAGACGATCAAAATTACGTGAGGTCGGAGCTAAGAGAGACCCCTCAACGATCCCTTCTTCCTCCGCCTCCTGCGCCGACGCGTTGGGGCCTTGTACGCTTTCTGGTGCTACGAGGTCGGGCTGTTCTACAACCTGGTCCCCCTCATCCCGTTCCTCTGCCTCCAAATCTGGGAGTGCTTGCTGCCCGTCAGCTGCTTCTGGCTCTGGATCACTCGTCAACAAAGGGGCAAGCTGACACGATTTGGACCTCGTCAACGCTTGAACCAGTCCTTCTCCCAGTTGTTGACCCCTTTCGCGCAGCAAGAAATCTGACCGGTTAGAGAACAAATAGGGATACTCCAACGGGACTGTTTGCGAGACAGCCGCCTCTGTCACCAGTTCTCCGAACGGGCCAGTTATCTTTACTCTCGCCATAGGCAGACAGACACTGTGCTCTTCAAGCACCTGCTTGATCCAAGCTACCTCTCCAGTAAAGTCGGATGTAGTTACATACGACGGATGAACAACGTCCATCGTCGCTGCACTGTCCCGAAGCACCCTGCACGGCTTTCCGTTTACCTGGAGCTCGTGAAGATAGGGACGAAGAAGCTTCAGGTTCTCGTCACTACCGTTCACGTACGAGAACACAACCCGCGGTTTCTTACATCTGGCCGCTGTGTGTCCCGGCTCCTGACAGTTGTAGCACAGGAACGGCTTCCTTGCCTCGAACTGCCCTCTTTGGTTTTTCCGCGCCTCGTCTCCGTTCGAGTGAGCTGCGCTCTTTTCGGGGACCTTTTTTTCTGTTTCGGGCTTCTCGGGCCTTTTATCTCGCGAGCCGTTTCCCTGTTGGTGTTGGAAGGGCTTACGCACAGCGCGATCGCTCCGGCCTGGTTCGCTTTCCTCTCCGCTCAGCTTTCTACGCGTTGCGTACTCTTCGGCTAGCTCAGCGGCCCTTTCGACAGAGTCGACTCCCACCCTGTCCTGCACCCAGAGCTTGACTGACTGCGGAATGCTACGAAAGAACTGTTCGAGGCACACACACTCGACTACCTTGTCTCGGCTTTCGTACACTTCCTCGCTCTTCAACCATTCTATCAGGTTGGTTTTAAGCCCGTACGCGAATTCCGAGTAGCCCTCGCTGCTCTTTTTGGATGCGTTTCTAAACCTTTGACGGAACGCCTCGGCAGAAAGGCGGTACCGCTTCAAAAGGCTGGACTTCACCTTGTCGTAGTCGTCCGCGTCTCCAGCACTAAGGCGCGCGACAACCTCTGCTGCCTCACAGGGCAACAAAGTCAAAAGCCGTTGCGGCCACGTTTCTGGGGCGAAGCTCAACTTCTCACATGTCCTCTCAAAGTTAACTAAGAATAGGCCCACGTCTTCCCCAACTTTAAACGGCTGCATGAGCTTCTTCATTTGATACGACTCGGTCTCACTTGCTCGTACCGGAGCCCCAACTCTACTGTTCTGCGAGTTTAATCGCTGTTGTTCAATTTCGAGCTCTAGCCTTTTCAGCGCTCGCTCCTGGTCTCGTTCCTCTTTCGCTGCAGTCTGTGCTCGTTCCTCTTTCGCTGCAGCCTGTTCTCGCTCTCGTTCCTCTCTTGCTGCAGCTTCACTCTTAGCGTTCTGAAGCAGTTCCCACGCAATTTTAATTTCCTCTGCTTCCGCGCTCTCTGAAATCGCTTTACTGATCTCAGATTTCTTCATCTTTTGCTCCACCTCCACACCCAATTCTTCACATAAACAGAGTAAATCTGTTCTCAGTAACCTCATCAGATCCATGATCGCTGCTTTTTAGCTTTGGCTTTGTTCTAAAACTTGTCGCGAGGTTATACCAAAACCTAGCGCACGAGTCAAACACTAAGGATTCCCAGCAGTTCAAAATTAATTACCCATAATCTGAAGCCTGGCGAATCTCAAAGCAAAGTCCAAACGCTCACCCGCAGATGTAGCACGATGTCGCATGGTCCGATCCCAACCGCTGCCAACCAGTTGTTCGAGGCGGGGCTTAGGCCGCACGTCCGGGAGCTTCCTGGCTCGTGACGACGACCATTCCCCGAAGTGAAGAACCCACAGGGGTCCCGTGGAGGTGGGAGAATTGGTAACGTAACGAACGGTTTAATTACATGGTAGCGATACAGTCGTCAAATCCAAGAGAACAAATGGAGCTCTCACGCCCCGCCTTATATAGGGGTCCGTTTTCTCCCTCTCTCTCCGCCAGGGCAGCAGGTGCGACAGCCACGTGCTTTGCAGCTGGGTCCGTCGCGACGTAGTCAGAAATGAGTCATAGCCAAGGTTCTCCGCAGTTAGGCCAGGCCTCTCTCCCCTTCCGGAGCGCACGAACCCACACGCACACACACACACGTCCCGTTGACGTCACGGACGCGTTGAGACACGTTTTGGGCAGCCTTCGACAGGTGGGCGTCAGTCCTGAACACGTCGGGACTCGTTTTGGGACTCGTTTCCGCAGCGTTGAAACTCGGAAGAAGGTTGCCGAAGGTTCCATTCTTAACAGCACCGTCCAGTGGAATGCAAGAGGTATTTCTTAGGTTCTCTGTGGAGAAATGTTATCCTGTTCAAAAAGCGGCGTAGGTTGGTGCGGTAAAGGCTCTGACCCGACAGACCGGGGCAAAGCCTTGAGAGGCAGATGAGCAGTCCCGATTATGCGGCGCTTATTTTGCCACAAGTCGCCCGCTCTATTGCTGCTCAAAAAAGCAACCTAGAAAGTTTAATATTCGTTACAATGCCGCAATTTGTCTTGAAACACACCCTCGAGCTCCGGACTTATTCAACCCAGCCGTCGGGTTGAATAAGTCCTCGTCCTCAGCCATCCTCAGCACTCACCGAAAATTAGAGGAGCCACAGAACCTTAAAGGGGCACTGACAACCCAAAGGTCGTATTTTTTTTATTGTCTAAAACGATGCAACTTGTAGTCATAGACACGCAAAAAAAACCGCATCGCGAAAAAAAATTTTCCCGCACGCCCGCGCGCCTTTTTAGTTTTGGCATTTGTATTTCCCGCGTTCACCTCCTCGCTTCTTTTGATCGGTGACGTCAAAAATCAGGAAATTTAGAAGCTTTGTAGGTGACATTTCTATAACATTTAATAACGGCCATCGTAAAACATGTTTTTTAACGCAATTGCGAACGCACTGCGGCCCCTCTTTTTGAAATACCAGAAATCAGAGTTCGGTGTGATGTTGCTTCCTAGATTTGTATCCTCCCTCGGAAAACTTGGCAGCGCCCGTTGGCGAGTCGGAGAAAGACCGGTTTTTTTCCCGCCGGCGCCTTTCTATCCCTCACCTCCTCCTCGGTTGGGGTCGCCGTGACAACGGCGGATGTCCGAAAGAAAGTCGAGTCGCAGGAGACCGCAAAATCTGACTCACTGCACTGGCGCGGATCGCGCGGGAACTTCAAATTCGGCATTTGGAAATTGTTTTTTTAATTCACAAATACTGAATTTTAAAGTTTCAAATTTTGAGGGTAATGTCCCGGCATCGTTTTCAATCGTTTCGGATAATAAAAAAAAATATGATTTTGGTGTGTCAGTGCCCCTTTAACAGAAAGCTGACGTTCTGGCAAAATCACCCGTGGACTAGTTCAGAAATCAAGCCTGATGGTGCTCGTGCTTTCTTAACGAAAAAGCTTCGAACCCAGTCGCCACTATATCGGGTAATAACTAACTTGTGCTACTTTCTCAAAGCTCGTAGCTTCCACAGGGCTACAGCCCTGCACTTCTGGGAGAGAGCGTGCTTTCGCATGCACTCCGGTCGCTGCTTGCTTCTAGCCTTGACAACGTAGCATAAAATAGTTGGTTCTGAGTTCAGATTCTCTCCTTGACCGATAGGTGGCAACAGGTCTTCGGAAGGCCCTTAAAGCTCGCCTGGCTGCACTGCTACCCCGCGACGGTTCTCGCGTCCCCTCTTGTTACCCCAAAAGGTAACGGGCCTGCCTTCGCAGGCTGTAAACACAATCAGCCAACAGACATGTTTGACAAGAAAAACTCCACAATTCAATTTCCCTAGAGACACGGACCTAGTCCACTGTGCACACAACGTCAAGTGCCGGCCACATCCACCCACCTGCTCAGGACCGCTCAAGATTCCTCGATAATCGAAACCTTCACCTCGGTGCCGTGCCTCCGGAGTACCGCTCCTAAAGTTACACCGAGTGGACAAGCCCCTGAGTGTCGCTCCTAAAGTTACACTGAGGAGACAAGCCCCTACCCGACCAAACGTCTTGACCACCGCTAGCCGATCCTGGACTCGCTTCTTGCTTATGTGTGTGAGGCCCATCTAACTCAGTATATCCAGTTACCCATCATTTCCACTATTCTGTTTACCTCTCCCTCCCCGCCTCCATCGTCTCCACCTCCCCCCCCCTCCCTCGCCTTCTTCTTCCCCCAACTCCTCATTCTTCCCTGTCTCGAATGTCCACACTCAAGAGAACTAAACATAACTAAAATGTAAATTAAAAAAAAAAAAAAAACGTTTCCAGAGAGAGATATTTGGAGAACTGAACGCGCTGGATCTATCCCATTTTATTTTCTTGTTTTCTGTTCCACCAAACCACTGCTAAAATAGCGTTGTACACGCTTGACACGTTTTCTGCCAAACATGGCCGGCTAGCGCCGGAATATCTACCGCAGCGCCGCATGTGTTGTCTGCACGCTCGGCCTCAGAAGCTCTTATTGCCGAGCCGCGCCACTATCGATACTACCAAAGATTTATCTCTGCGCTTTTAATACGTCCAGAAATCTATGTGATAAAGGTTGAACATAGTTTCTTTTTCTAGTTATTTTCGCCTAAAATAGCTTTATGTGGCCCTAGAAAGATACTAAATAAAGTCCTGGGATAAGCTATTCGGCTTCTCAATGAAATGTCTGTTTTATGAACGTTAGCGTACACACCGTAATCGCATTTAATTTACCTTGATTCTGACCACATTTAGGTAACGAATGCTCTCACCAGACTTGTGGTTATCTCGTACTTTATAACCATTACGCTCTGTTTAAAGTCTTCGATTGTATTTATTATCTTGGAAATACATTTAAGTGGGCGTACCTCGCGCTCTATCCTAATTATCTACACATTGTGACACTGTTAGCGCGAACGCGACATCGGCGCATTTTCGCATTTTACTTCTGAATAGTAGTAGCGAGCACGAAACTTTATCGCTTATATTATAGAACTAAATGAGCTCTTTCTGTACCAATAATAACTTGGATGACATCTCTTGGTTTCAAAGAGAAAAATGGGAAAAACCGGCGATCGCTTGTTCGCGCTAACAGTGTCGCGCTCTGTACTTAAAGGCCGGCCCGCAAGCAGAAAGAAGGAAACCGACCCCCATTTTCCTTCTCGCCACTGTGAAAGGAGAAAATTGCCTCTCGTTTCCTCCTCGCCATTTTTTTTTTTTTTTTTTGTTTGCCGGCTGTTTGATTTTTTTTGTTGGCAAGTTTGGGGTGGGGGAAATGAAAGCTGGAAGGATTTAAAAAGATTATCCAGAAGCCAGCCGGCACACCTGCGACAAGGAGCTGAACCAACCGAGGAGCTGTTTTGAGCGAGTTTGGCACTTGCGAGTTGAATTGGCTTTTTTTTTTTGTGCATTGGTTTGGAGGACGATTCTTGCTGTTGTGAGAGCACAAATAACTTGTTCTGTTCAAAGAAGTAGTCATTGAAGTATATATTTTAATATAAATATCTGATTTGGCATCTTTCGTTGTTTAGGCGAATTTATGGCGACAACGGGAAGTACGAGTGGCATTTTTCGGAATCTCAGGGATGGCGCTCCGTAGACCAGAGATTCTGAATCATTATGGTTCGTGGACCGGCAGCAGTGAAGGGCATTTCGGTGCGGACTTTTCGGTGCACAGACATTTCAGTATACGGACTTTTTGCTGCAAAGACTTTTCGGTGTTTGACTTTTCGGTGCGCGGATATTTCGGTGCACGGATATTTTGATGCATGGACATTCAACGCTATGGTTCGCTCGCCGGTATCTCTTTTTCAACTTACGCACTACACGCTTCAAATCGTGTTTGCGTGTTGGGTCGATAGAGATGGTCTCCTCTATAAGGTTTTGGCTTTATTATTGGTACTGCGTGTAGGAAAGGCCCCAAACAGCAAGAAGCTTGAGAAGTGGTGAGTGTACTCAGAACAATTTTGAATATCTTCAAATGCGCTTCGCGTAATCGTATAGCTCCGATTGTTAATAATGTGTTAATAATAACTTGTTAATAACCTTACACGACGAAAAACAATGTAATTATCAGCTGTAACTCATTAGGGAATAAAGTAGGCGTGTGCGGGTACAAAATAAGTGTAATCAAATCAAATATCGATTTGAATCAAGTAAAAAAGCCGAATTTGGTGAATGCTAAATCTATTTTATTTGGTATCAAATGTTTGCTCATTCTCGTTTGAAAACAACAGTGGCTGTGTATGATCTGTGGTCAACGTCTCCTTCCGTGTCGTAATGATTTCACCGGCCGTAAAAAACTGCCTTACAATCGTGTTTATACAGAGTGATTTTTGTAACGACTAGACATTTTTCTAAAAAAGACGCCAGAGTTACGCAATTGCGGTTTGTGCCTTAACTGTAGTCATCAAAAACACCAAATCATTCATTTTTAAAAATATGTAACGCACGTGAAGTAGTTCACGGCGTCCTAAACAAACCTAATTTGGACGCGAATCGTGTTACCGCAATCTTTTCGGCCGCCGCGCTCCTCGCCCCTTCTACAGTGGCGTTGTCACAGCGATGCGCATGATTTATCGCTTTGGCTTCATGGCGTTGGGCTGTGCCACGCGGAGATAGAGGCCACATAAAATCAGAACTATATTTTCGCGATTTCGCGCCCAAATTAGAAGGACGACGTATTAGGACGCCGTATAGTGGTGTACGCGCGTTGGTTTGGTGGCTTTCGACTATGGCCAACAACTTTCTAATTATACTATGCCGTTTTCTTTTCTAATTAAAAAGTTAATTAGCGAATTTTAGGAAATCAGTCGGTTTTAGTTGCGTTCTTTCTTGAACCTAATCCTCGCCTGGCCGTATAGCTCACCTACACAAACCGCAATTGCGTTAATTTACACTGAACAACTTAGTGGCTTTCGATTATGCCCAACAACGTTCTAAATAAACTATGCCGTTCTCTTTTATAATTAACAAGCTCATTACCAAACTTTAGGTAATCAGCCGGTTTTTAGTTGCGTTCTTCCTTGACCCTAATCCTCGCCTGGCCGTATAGCTCACCTACACAAACCTGAATTGCGCTAATTTTCACTGGACAATTTGGTGGCTTTTGATTATGCTCAACACCTTTCTAAGTAAACTATGCCGTTTTTTTATAATTAAAAAGTTCATTAACAAATGTTACGTAATCAGTCGGTTTTTGTTGCGTTATTTCTTGAGCCTAACCTTCGCCTGGCCGTTTAGCTCACATCCACAAAACGCAATTGCCTTAATTTGCACGTTTTTTTCTAATATCTAGTAGGAAAAAAAAAAAGAACAACGCTGTATATAAAACAGAGGGCACTTCTTTTCTGATATAAATAAAGCGTAGGGCACGCGTCTTGCATGCATCTTTTTTTTTTCCCGGCCTATAAAAAGAAATCTTGGGACATTCGAAATTGAGTTAATGATGGGGCGGGCACTTTATCACGGGGTATTTTGTCATGTTTCGTGAGCTTTATTACTGGTCAGAAGAAAGCCACGCGAGCCGTATCAAGTTGCAAAAA
Organism: Ixodes persulcatus; assembly: GCA_013358835.2. NCBI lineage: Eukaryota > Metazoa > Arthropoda > Arachnida > Ixodida > Ixodidae > Ixodes > Ixodes persulcatus. Next base: position 7,913 of record JABSTQ010005470.1, read on the forward strand.
GCTAATTCGGGTGTTTCTCAAGGAGCTGTAGAACTTTCCAATTGACATTTCGGTTCTTAATACATTTAAACATTGGGTAATTAGTCCTAAACATTTAATTTATTAGGCATAAATAAAAATACTGCCACTCTTGAAAGACGTTTGCTAACAACATAAAGTTGGTTTCATTGGCGTAAAGTGGCTGCGTTCTAATTTCGCGTTACAGAGATTTGTAAACGTCTTCCATTTTTATGCTTCGTCTTTAAAGATTCGTGAAAAGCCTTCGCGGCCTTATCTGTCAAGCCGCGTCGGCGAACAGCGCGGCCTCCTCGGCAAGTTGTTCTCTCATCGAAGACGACGATGTATAAAAGGTACGATCAAAATCTAAATGCCTGAATAAAGCGCAACTATAAAAAAATTCTATGGGTGTTAATTGGTTTTATTTCTACCATATTCAAATTTCAACACTCGTCGCAGGCAGCATGAAAGGAAGCACTGCACTCTTGGCGCAAACGAGTGCCCAGTCAACGGTCCTACACTCAAACACGCATCACCACCCGACTTGTTTGAAAAATAAATAATTTCCAGTACTTTTGGTAAAAAAGGGCCAATTTTCTACTGAGCGTGACATTTTCTGGACCCAAAAGTCTTGTAGCTGAGATCGGTAGCTCACAGCTTCAAGAAAACGAAGAACGACGGATGCATTATTCCCGCGGAAGTACTGTTTTCACGTTGAATTCCACATAAAATTGTATTTGCACAAATTGTGGCACGATGCTGAACTTGCTTGATTACTTTTCTTTTAGAGTCAACATAACCAGGCATAATCTACAGATATTATAGATTTTATTTTAATTGGCGTACAGCGCGAAAGACAAGTAGGGACACAAAGAACACAATAGTGCTCTGCATTTCTTTGTTTCTGTACTTGTGGGCGTTAGCCCGTGACTATATTCAAAAATCGCCAAATCGTTTAAGCCTCCCTCTTTTTATAGTTTGTTTCATAGATTAATTAAGAATTGTGGCGAATCCCGGCTGGGTTCGGGTACAGATCTCGCACGTGTTCATGGACACATTTCGGCATGATTTCCCGCTTGGTGATGACGTTCAGCTGGCTGCTGTTCCGCTTTTTTTTCTAAGTAGGCCGGGCAACGCGAGACGCCTAAATTAGCCAAGCAGCTCTAAAACTTGCGGCAGTACACCTTCTGAACTCCTGGGTCTTTTTGAAAATGGCCGCTGGCCTTCGCCCACCCTGACAGAGCCCCGAACAATTAGGCAAGGGCGGCAGAGGCTATCTGTGCGTTCCATTTCTTAATCTGCGAACAAATGGGAACAGAAGAGAATGAAAACTTCGTAATACCTGCTGTCTTTTAATAAATGGCATAATATGCTACTATAGCTAGTTGCACTATTTTACGCGAAGAAATTCGTGATTTTGCGGTTCAGTCTCCGTGTTTCCCGCTCTCTTTGCTTATACGCAAGATATCTGTCGGCTGTCGAGTTTTCAGTTACATTTGTTGACAGAAACTAAATGCACGTTTGGCCACGAAGAAATTTTTTCAAAGGCTGAGGATCCATGAAACATACCATAAACCGTTTCACTTTTTATGGAAGTTTGTTTTTTACTCTTCTTAATTGCTTCAACGAGGCGGCCGTTACTCTAGAAAACACCTGTAGTGCGAACATGTATATTATGCGCAAGAGATGGTCAGACTGTGTTCATTTCGATACATGACTATAATGTCAAAATGCAACTAATTTTACATGCTTCGCCTTCTTACTGCAATATTTTTTACTTGTATTTACTCATGATTATTACTTTTAACCAAAAAAAACGAAATAGTGATACAATCCCTTTTCAGCGTGCCGTTGTTAGAACGACCAATTTTCAACACTCTGGGTAGAGCTCAAAGTTCAAATAAAAATACTCACCTTTTTTTTCCCTTCTGCTGTGATGTTCAAGTACCGTTCACTCGAGATAAATATGCGGTGTTGTAGCGTATGTGGCCGCATGCGTAAGTATATAATATGTTTTAGAGCTGCAGAAAAAGAGTAAAAAAAAAAGGAGAAAAGCGAGCCAGCCCGAACCCTTCCGAGCTCATATCCAGCCTGCCTAACTAATCCCTTATGTTTGGGAGTGAAGCAGAGAACCTTGAAGGGTTACAGAGGATTTTGTCAGGGGGCCGGTAAGCCCATTAGCACTGGTGTGAGAAGGCCGTAAAAAGTGAGGAGGAAAATGGAGGAGGAAAGGGGAGGAGGAAAAAAAGAAAAGAGGGGGAATCTTCTGCCACGCTGAAGAAATTTTGAGTTCCCCCCTTTAAGGTCTTCTGAATATCTAAAATAGATTTTAAACATTTTGTTACATTTTTTCGCGTGAATTATATCCCGCCGTAGAAATTATCAGAGCTTAGTGCAACCAAAGCTAAAACACAAACCTGATTTGATGGAGTGCTGGTAACACAAAATATGCTTGCCGTTTTACAAGTAAAACGTGTCTCTCAATATTCGTGCTATTTTTGACGCCATATGTCTCTTTGCGTGTACCTTGGGCACAAAAATAGAGAAATAGTAAATGAACACGAGAAGTAAGTTCCCTGTGCATTTTCCTTTCTGTTATACTACAGCTCAGTCCGATCGTGTTCCTTCCTATCGCTATTCCGGCAACGTATTTATTTCTAGAGCTTTGCTTCCAAGTAAGCGGTTATTGCCCAATGAAAAAGATGATAATGATTTGGGGTCACAGAGCCCAAAAGCTTCGTATATCGTAATGCGCTAAATTAAGAACAGGAAAAAACAGGACATCTTGACATTTGTTTACTGCAAAAGAGATTAGAGAAACATGCCAGGCTATAAGTTATGAGCTTGACATGCACTCGATCGCGCTTTTCCAGTTATGTAATTCACAGGAAGCCTTATTTGCGAAATGCTTGCAAACGCGAGCCTGCTAGCAAGCTAAAGAGCCGCAACTGCTAATTGTAGAATATGTGAGACCTGTTTGTTTTTAGATTTCTTTCATCGGCTGCCTTTTTATGACCTCCCATAGTCTTGGTTCCCCCACATTACTTTATCGTCAAGTCTGCATATAGCGACAAAAGCGATTCGGGATCTGCATATGACTAGACGGTTGCTTAAGGACAATAAATGTCACCAAAGAATATTTTATTTTGTGAAGATTTTATGAGCAGCGCTCACTCTTATTTCCATTTCGCCATGAATAAAATTACAGAAGGACACTTAAGACGGCTTAGGTGTAGGAACGCTAAGGCATTACTACACGCAGCGCATTCCTACAAGCAGCGCGCCACGTCTTCCTTTTTCACATGGCACTCTGCCGGTGACATCACGCTCCCCCATTGCGCAGGTGCGGCGAACCCCACCGGCTCCACGACTTCCGTGACGACGCATCTGCGTTGCTGTGCTTTTCTTTTAAGAGCGCAGCTCTTAGGCGCCCGTTTCCGGCTTGAGCGGTGTCGCCGTTGGCGTCGCCGTCGGCGTAACCGCGCGGTGCATTATGGGAAACATCACATAATGCACCGCGCGAGCCTTCCCCTGGGGTCACGTGACCTCGGGGAGGAGGGGGAGGGGGGGTCACGTGACCTGGGGGGAGGAGGGCGAGGGGGTCACGTGACCCCCCAGATCACGTGACCCCCGGGGTAACGTGACCTCGAGGAGGAGGGGGAGGGGGGTCACGTGACCTCGGGGAGGAGGGGGAGGGGGGGTCACGTGACCTGGGTGGAGAAGGGTCGCGTGACCTGGGGGAGGAGGGGGAGGGGGTCACGTGACCCCCAGATCACGTGACCCCCCTCCCCCGAGGTCACGTGAGCCCCCCCCCCCCCCCCGGAGGAGATTGAAGAATGAGGCGGGAGGACGGGTATACCCTCCCTTGATTACCCTTCCCTCCTCCTCCTCAAGAGCTGCGCTCCAATTCGGCGTTACAGGGTGTTGTAAACGGCTTTCATTTTTGTTTTAACTCTGAGGCGCGTCCGCTTTGACCTGGAGCGGCCTCGCCGTCTTCCGTAACGATGCATCTGCGTTGCTGTGCTTTTCTTTGTGTTTTACTTCTGAGGCGCGTCCGCTTTGACCTCGAGCGGCCTCGCTGGCTTCCGTGACGAAGCATCTGATATGACGCGTCGCAGCCAGTGGGACTATAGGTGCCGTTTTTCGCTGCTACAGACACCGCCGGCTTCGCTCCATGGGACAGTTAATAATTTCACATGAAAACAGCTTATCAGGTGATTGGCACCAACTTAACTGTCACCGAAGGGACTGTCACCATAGCAACAGCGCACTCTCGTCGTGTTGGAGAACTGGCGGGACACCCGGAGTTGCCTTTTTCCCGTAAGAAAACCCAGTTTTCCCCTTCTCACCTGAGAATGCATTCGTGAATACCGATTTCGTGACTTTTTACAGTGTGCGTTTAAAGAACTGCTAGAAATAGTGGAACCAACCTCCACTATGTCACGCGATGACAGCGCAGCAGAGGTTGGTTGCACTATTTCTCCACGGGGGCGTGGTGCCGTCGGGGTCAAGATGGTCTCCGATAGCAAGCCGAAACTTAAAAACCCGTTGAATTCGTGCGGTTTTTCAGAAAGCGGTAAAATGCTGCGCGTACCTTCTATCGTTCTGCAATTTGTTGATTTAGTACTGTTTTTCGATGATGCTGAGCAATTTTCTAAATGAAACCATGCCCTTAAACACAATATTAAAAAAGTTAATTACGCAAAACTAATTAACAATCTAATTATCCGGTACTTTAATCATTTTCCTAAATAGGCCCCTGGCCCAGGAGCAAAACGACACAAGTCTTTTTTTTTGTTGCGACGCGTAGTTTTCGCAATATCGAATTTGTCCACCTTTCGTGAAACACCCTGTATAGAATAAGGAGCCTTTTGAGAATCTGGCCTCGCTTCAATATAGCCATTTTTGATTAGGTCCTAGAGTTAACTTCAGTAAATCCCATGAAGAACTTGAGTTTTCATATGTTGTTTTAATCTAAGTGTGCCATAACGTTACAAAAATAAATTTTAAACTTTCAATTAAAATTATAAAAACGGGAAAAAATCTTTTTTTTTTTTATTTTAGAGTGCAGCTTTTAGGCGCCCGTTTCAGGCTTGAGCGGCGTCGCCGTCGGCGTCGGTGTAACCGCGTGCGTTGCATTAAGGGACGTTTCCTCGCTAAATTTAGAGGAGAAATTTTGCCACTAAATTTAGCAGAGAAATTTTTCCGCTTGATTTAGTGCGGAAAGTTTTCTAATAAATTTAACGAAAATTAAGTTTCCCCGCTAAATTTGGCGAGGAAATTGACGTCGCATGACCTCAACACCAATTCAGTTTCCCCGCTAAATTTAGCGGAAACATTTGTCCTATATTTCCCCGCTAAATTTAGCGGTAAAGTTTCCCCCCTAAATTTAGTGAGCAAATTTAGAGAAAATTTTCCGCTAAATGGGAGGGGAGCATGAGAGGAGGAGGGGAGGGAACGGAGGGGGATGAGGGGATACCCTCTTCTCCGTTCACTCCCCTCCTCTTCCTCAAGAGCTGCGCTCTCATTCGGCATCACGGAGAACTGAAAACATCTTTCATTTTTTGATTAAATTTCAAAAGCCGTCTTGTAAGTAAACAACTTGACGTTAGCAGTACAAGCTCAAAGCGAGCTCCCAGTTATCGTCTGCCAAAAAATCGTATGAATATTGTGGAAGCTCATCACTGGCCCACGCTCAACAACTTTATGTTGGGTGCCAGTGAATGCCACATTCTATAATGTAACTACTTATAAAAACATGATTTCTGGTCATCTTTTTTTATTTATTTCATAATATAAAAAACTTTTTCTGTTTTAATAGCACCATTTAATTGTAATGAAATAGGAATGTCGCTGCTAATCCTTTGGTAGGTTCTTTGTACGCACAAACTCGTTCAGCCTCTCCACCTGTACTTGAATGTAAGAATGTAAGGTAGATTGAAGTTCTTTGGTTAGAAATGTTTTTATCTTTTCTTCAAGAAAGCTTTTGGCATTTGAGTATATCCTGCTTTGGCCGATTTCTGTAAACTCCATTTTCACATCTTGCAGTTTAACCTCGAACGTTTCCACCATAAGCTCTCCAATCTTTTTCCTGGAAGGCAGAAAATGTATATGCATTAGACTCTTCACCTATGTTTTCATATGTAGGACGCCATGTCTTGGCATATTGAAGATTTCAATATGTCAGTCACTTCGGCAGCGCTGGGACACCAGGGACTGACCTTGAAAACACCATGGAATGTTGGGAGAAAGATTAGTCATCTGGCATTACCTCTTTCACCGTGTTTACACTGCTATATTGCTACAAAGAAAGAGCACTTAAGCAGGACGTGCTTACTGAAGCTCTCATAAAAAATAAGCAAGTAAAAAATAAAGCTTATTAAAAAACGCTTAACTACAGTGGTCGCTTAACACTTGTGCCTCTACGTTTTCTTTCAATATGGATTAGTTATAGTATATATATATATATATATATATTATATCATAGATTGTTTTAATTGACATTTCTACGCGCTTTAAAAGATATCAGACATAACAATTCATTGTTTACGCTTATAGTATTTAATTAAATCACAATGTTTTGACAATCGTTATCAATGACGTGGTAAGGTACTTCTTTAGCAAATATAGGCTGCCCATACTTGTCCTCATTTTATCTTTTAGACTCCATTATACAAAACATTCGGAACAGTTATTGTACCGGCCATGTAGCTATTATTTGAAGTTCCAGAAAATGCGACGCCAAGATGCGGAAACAAAAATGGAGGAGAGAACCGGGTAGGCCACCTATCCATGGGTGCAGCGAAAACTGGCGCTGCCTGATGGTTGAAGTAAAAGACAAGATTAGAGAGATTATATTAATGTTATTAGTGGCGAATAGGCATTCCCTTTTCACTCCAGAATGTCCCGTAGATAGCTTCATGAATTATCCCAGCCAATTCATTACTGTGAGCGTACCACATGACTTTGCTACACCCAACGAATAGGTCTGGTGGAATTTTCTGTGATTTAGGTTGCATTCGATGGCTGGCAGCGTTCAGTGCGGTACATCTTAGAGTGAGGCGGGGTTTAATATAGATACGATTCCCCAAGTAATATCCCAGCAGGACGAAATGACAAATCTCTAAAAAAAACAGCCAAACATTGCTATTGGAGACCAGCACTTGAAACCAATAATGTTAGCACCAATACAAAATGTGCAGGGAAAAATAAGTGAGGTTACATATTATATCACAAAGAACACAAAGAAATAAAAACAATAACATATAGACAAAATTTTGATAGCGTGAAAAATGCTAAAAATTTAACTTTTGGCCTTAATATTTGTTTAAAAATCCCGAAAGCGCGTATTTCTAATGTCATATTTAATGTAGTTTTTTTTTCTATATACCAGGCGAAAATTGGGAAATTAATAAGTTAATCTCAAAACTTCAGGTGTTGACTATAGTCGTTTATGTCATATCTGGGTATTTCATAAAACAAAGAGATAGCGATGAAAAATGTTATTTTAAAGTGGGTATTAACTCTATGATATCAAGATCCGCCAAGAAAATTATATCGGCTAGGCACCTTTTCTTTCTATTATGACAAGTTTCCAAAATGACACCGACATCAATGGTCCGAAGCCCACTGTATACCCTGCATTATTTCTCATTTAAATATTTAAAAGTATAATGAAACTGCGAACACCGAAGAAAAATGCATCGTTTTCTGTGTGGTATCTGTTAAACCAAATAAACTGAAAAAAAAAAAAACTCAAAACATCACCGCCTGAATCTAAGTAAAGCAGCCCTCTAATGTTCTTGTTTTCAGGCAAATCAGATCTGTAGAGGCTTTTAACATCGATGGCAAGGAATCTTATGAATATAATTTGAATTTTGTGTTTCCGGAGTTTATTTCTTGTGAAATTTGGAGCGGGATTTTAAAGCGAAATTTTATCTTATGTTCTATATCTATTGTAAATAATTTTTATCGTAGATGTATCATTTATAGAACTTTATTTATGTTAAATGACCAATTCCTGGAAATGCAAAGTTTGCTTGTACTGTACTCCAGTTTAAACAAATAAAGAAATGTACTACAAAAACACAATTGTTGCTTGTCTATGAATTACTATAGCATTCGCCATGAAACCTACGATGCAGCTCACTGTGAATACGACGTCGCAAAGTTTGTGTAAACACTTTATTTTATGAATGGTTTACAACGCGATCATTGACGTCGGCGTGACTACAGCGCGCCACTTCGAAATTGAGTGATTTCTTCGTCTGTGTGTAATCGTTTAATATTCTGCCTCTGTGTTATCGTTTAATGCTCAAGTTGTTTCCCCACAATCATTGCAGCTTCGTGTGTGTATCTTTTCCTGCTTCTCTTTAATCGCATGTGACAACTAGCTCAACTCAAGCCGATAATTGCATCGTAGCTTGGGCGCAAATGTGAATGTGTGCGTACTGCTGCTCCGTGTATGCGCGGCGTGGGTTTATCTGCTTGCGTCATAGCCCTAAGTGTTTGCTTCGTAGAGTAGTAGGAAAAGTGTACGAACTCGGACATGGACCAATTGCAGCGCAGCAGGGCGGTGCCAAACCCGATCTGACCAATCACAGCCCACCAGGGCGGGCTTCTTCCCCCTTCCTCATCCCAGACAAATGACAGGCCGCGGTCATCGATGGCCACGCCCACACCAATCACCGACATAGATGGCCCCGCCCACAGGGTATTGTCCAGTGACCAATTGGAGCTCGTCGATGTCCTCGCACCCAAGTCACGTACGCGGTGTAGGCAGGCCGGCGCAGCCATAGCCTTAGCTATTGTAACGCTCTCCGGGCGTCCGAGCGAGCGAAAAGGCGAGAAAAAGAGCGACCGATGAGCAACAAAAAAAAAGAGTTGGGGTGACGTCACGATGACGTCCAATTTGTCAATAACCCATCGCGGCCATTAGGACAGGGACAGCCGTTAACATCCGTGTTTCCTCGAGGCACTATTTCTGCGCTCAAGCGTAGGGTTCTTGTTTTCGCAGTTTTAAAACATGGCGTTACAATCACCGCTTCTACTGCCTCCGGGCAGCCCTTATTCCCCCTAGATGGCGTAAGCTGTACTGTCGCGTCCTTGGTGTCCGGTTCGCCGCCGCTCCCACCGTCATCGGCCAATGGCTGGCCACTGTCTGGACACTGGCCAACGACCACTGCCAGCCATTGGCCAATGATTGACCAAATTTGTGCTGCTTGGGTGAAGACCATCAACAACGCCTACACACACACACAAACGCGCGATGTGTTCTAAGAACGAAATAGAAGCAACCTGCATCAATTGCCTGGCCACCGACGTTCTTCGATATCTCCTGATCACCGTGAATACACTAGACTCGTGGAAATAAAAAAAAAATCACACTTAAGATGATTATGTCGTTGTCTCTCTCTCCAGCCGTTGTTCGTGTTGCTAAGGAAAAGACTGGATCTTGCTAGCCGGTCCGGTCAGTAGTCTGCAATTGACTTCCGTATAGATCGGCCGTGAAGAAGGAAAAAAAATGAGTGATCAGTTTTATGCGAATTTATTCTCCAATTTCTCCTGGGAAAATTTTCACGATAATAGTTTAAGCAAGTATAAAATACATTTGTCTCAACATATCATATTAAACGAACCGTACGAGGTAGCCCTAGAATAACTGAATTTCCCATTTAGCATAAAAAATGTGACGAGCCCATCTAACGAGCTGCACTTGGTCAGGCGTACGGATGCCGGGAAAGTGGAACGAACCAAAAAGATACGAATACGGCCAAAGCAAGACTTTATCGAGTAGCTGAAAAGCGGCTTGTGAGAGCTCTTCGGACCCATGACGATTTTCGAGCAAACAAGAAAATGTTACTGCATAAGCTTCTAGAGAAGCAACGCACTGCGCATATCCCCTACATTGTCAAACAAACTCGAATTTGCAGAGATCGTTCTTTGAATAGGTCAGCCCATGGAAGGCAGCCCCTTGAAGGAAAATATATTCAGTAGGAATGTAGGGGTACATCTGACGAGAATTAAGCACGTCATGACACAAGACAGAATTGAGGTCCCCGAGGGCTTCTACGAATCGCCAGGACACCCCATTAACGCGATAAACAGCGCGTACCAGTCTCAGACTGGTACGCGCTGTTTATCGCGCTATCTCAGTCTCAAAACTTGAGCCAGTTTTGAATAGGGAGGTGATACACACATTTTTGTCTTTTAAAAATAGTACAAGCTGTGACGCTGATGATATGCAGATAGGTCCGATAAAACATGTAATAGATATCATATCACCCTGTCTAACATTCATTTTTAATCTCTGCTTGCAGCTCGGGGCGTTTCCAAAAAATATGCAGATAGCTAAGGTCAGCGTATTGTATAAAAAGGGTGACAAGAACGACATGGCAAATTACAGGCCTATTTCTATCTTACCGGTGTTTTCGAAAGGCTTTGAAAAAATCTTGCGTTCACGCATGGTGAAGTTTTCAGATAAGCACAGTATCATCAATCCTTCGCAGTTTGGTTTCCGTAAAGGCCGGTCTACAGAGCTCGCTCTTTTAGAGCAAAAAGAATATATTTTGGGCAACTTTGAGCAGAAAAAAATGACCCTTGGAATATTTATTGATTTTAGTAAAGCGTTCGATCATCTAAATTGTAATCTGTTAATAAAAAAACTAGAAACATATGGTTTTCGTGGACAGGCATCAACTTTAATATCGTCATATCTTTCACATCGTAAGCAATACGTCCATATAAATGGCCACTCTTCTAATATAAAACCAATTGAATCTGGAGTTCCCCAAGGAAGTATTCTAGGTCCCTTTTTGTTTAATTTATATGTCAATGATATCGTGAATTTAAATAAAAATATCAAATATGTAATTTACGCGGACGATACTAGTTTACTATTCGCAGGTAATAACTGTAACGAACTAATAAATAGCGCAAATGAAACACTTAAAGACCTTGTTAAGTGGTGTAGCTGTAATGTTCTAAAAATCAATGAAAATAAAACAAAAGCGGTTTTATTTCACCCAAAAAACAAGAATGTTACTTTTACTTGTGATATCGTTTTAAATTCGAATAAAATTGAAGTCCTCACTAGCTTTAAGACTCTTGGTGTTGTATTCACGGATCAAATGCGATGGGACGATCATATTAATTATATTTTGCTTAAACTATCGCGCGTTGTTGGCTTGATGTATAGATACCGCCATCTTTTGCCAAGAACTGTCAAACTTTTAATTTTTAACTCTTTATTTCTCTCTCATATAAACTACTGCCACCTAGTTTGGGGTAATAGTACAAGTACAAACTTTAATAAACTACTTCTGTTACAGAAAAAAATGCTAAGAAACATTTCCAATGTCCCATACGACCACCCTAGTGAACCCTTATTTAAAAGTTTAAAATTGATTAATGTTCATAGTATATATAAATATCGTTTGTGTGTGTGTTATAAATCTGAAGTTCAAAAAAAATCATCTTAACCTGATTGACCTGGCTTCTCTTGCTCCAAAAGTGCCAACTTATCCCACTCGAAGTTTGCAAAACTGGAAGTTACCCAATATTAGAACGACCTATGCTGAGCAAATGTTATCTTATACGCTTCCAAATTTACTTAATTTTTATAGCTCCAAAAATATTGATCCTGTTATGTTATCGAGAAAAGATATTCGAGAATTGTTTTCCAGTGTGGTTTTTTAGTAGTCCTTTCCAGAGCTTTGAGATGCACCATACTTCGTGTTTTCTGTGTATATATCTAAATGTATATATGTATGACATTTTCTGTGTACATAGTTCCATAGAACTCTCAAGTCTCAATGTATGTATCATGTTACTACGAAAAACGTAATATTGCCGCCCGATTACTCTTTGAATGTCATTGTGTCTTGTTTATTTTTTCCTGTGCCACTGCTGTTTGTGTGAGAGGGGGGCCGGGGACTCGTCAAGCTGCATGATACAGCTTTTTTCCTCGGTCTCCCTCCATCATTTGTTTGATGGAAAAATAAACAAACATTATTATTATTATTATTATTATTAGATCCGTTCCTCAAAAATATTGCTTCGTTATAATCGATACATCAAAGCCTTATAGTTACAGTTGCACCACAGCTGTTATATTAGAGCGCAGCTCTTAGGCGCCCGTTTCCGGCTTGAGCGGCGTCGGCGTCGCCGTCGCCGTCGTTGTCGTCGTCGCCGTCGCCGTCACAGTCGCCGTCGGCGTAACCGCGCGGTGCATGATGGGTAAATTTCCCCGCTAAATCTAACCGAAAATTTTCCCCGCTAAATCTAGCAGAAAATTTTCCCCGCTAAATCTAGCGGAAATTTTTACCCGCTAAATCTAGCGGAAAATTTTCCCCGCTAAGTTTAGCGGAAATTTTTTCTTATAAATTTAGCGGAAAATTTTCTCCGCTAAACCTAGCGGAAAAGTTTCCCCGCTAAATTTAGCGGAAAAATTTCCCCGCTAAATCTAGCGGAAAAGTTTCCCCGCTAAATCTAGCGGAAAATTTTCCCCGCTAAATTTCGCGGAAATATTTGCCCGCTAAATTTCGCGGCAAAAAATTTCCGCTAAATTTCCGAAAGCGACGGTGCTTGTGGATATCGGAAGACGGGTGCAGCCCTCTCCCGCGACTTATCTACTACGTTGGGCGGAGATAAAGGCCAGAACCATTTCTCCAGATGTGGCGAACATTGTCCTCGACGATCTCTACCCGGTCGGATGCCGTCAAAGCTCGTCGTCGCTTTCGTGAAGAGCGTGGTGTTTGAGGGAAGTCGCGAGCACGACCCCTTCAAGCTTACTTATTACCAGCTGAACGTTAGGAAAAGCGACGGAGAGAGTTGAAGCTTAAACACTTCAACTTGAAAACAGCAGTCCTGGACGTTGGTGGATGTCAGCAGACGGAAAAGTTTGATTTTCCTCAAGGTCTGTATGTGAAGGCCTATATGTTCTTCCATCACCGCCTCAGTGGGAGAGACGTTCCCTACTCTAAAAATTCCTTCTTAACAGACTCTTAAAACTTCGGATCTACTACATTTTGACCCCGGACAGGGAAGACCAGAGTCTGCGCCCAATTTCCCCGGCAAACGTGAGACTCACCTTGTCTTTCAAGCAAGATCTAACTAAAGCCATCAACTATTCTCTTCATGTCACGCAGAAACGCCTAGCGTTTTTGAAATTGACAAGCAGGAGAAAAACGTCGAGTTTGCCATTTGAAATGCAAGAACACAAATTTTACCCAATGTTCGCGGGAAATCAGTGTACACGTCGCCGTCACACGGTCTTTGTGTAGAGAATATGGCACCGAGGTCTTCTTTCGCTGAACACTGGATTCTTTTCTATGTATGCACAAAGGACAACGCAATTCGTTATTTTGACAGATCTCGAATGACTTCCAATTTATGAGGAATTTTACGACTACATTGAAAACACAGCGAGTTTCTTCTATGCCAAAGAAAATAATTCAAGGGACTCTGTCGCACACCTGCGGACTTTACAGTCTAAACCTCGGTGCGCTCCTGTGTTGCGATGTACCGCTCCGCGAGTGCATCCAGAACTTTTCCTGGAGCGACTAACAACGGAACGATCAAGTGATTTCTGTACTTGTGCGCAAGCAATTTTCTTCAACTAAGTTAAAGCTTTCCTGCTGCTCCGCTTTGTAACCTGATTTGAAATAAAGACACAAACACACACACACACACACACACACACACACACACGCACGAAGCGAGGGTGGATTTTTTTTAATTTTACAATATGCATACATCTAGGCCTATGTATTTTCTGCTTTGCGCCATAAAACCCGTAATCAACAACATGTATTTTCTAAACATGCACAAACAAATCGCTCGACATAAATGGCTCTTTGCACAAATATTTACACTCGGTGAAAACACTAAAAACGCATCGCGCAAAATGAAAATTATAAATAGGTCTTTACACAATATTTACCCGCTTTACACAAATACATCACTCAGTCTCAAATGAAAAAACAAAATTCACAAAGTCGTACATCATCTTGCGTCCTTGGGTATAGAGCGTGACAAAAGTCTCCAATGTCCGAAAGGAAGAGTTGAGACGCCGTCATCGTCGATAAAGCTCTTGTTGTCAAACGGGTTCAGTCCTATTGACTCCAGGACAACACTCGTAATTTCGCACAAATTACGAACGATAGTCCGCTGCGTGATGTTGCGCAGAGTTTCTTGATCCAGAGTTTGAACATAGAGCTCGTAGGTTAGCTTACGGGACTCGCATTTTTTCACTCATTTCGCCCTTGCGCTCAGCTCTCTAGAGGCTAGATTGATCGAATAGTGTTTTGGTTATAAACAAACAAATTCAAGAATGTGATCTTTGGGAAACTCGTTTTTTAACACTCTTAGTTTCATTTTGTTTCCTGAGAAAAACGAGGGCTGAATGGGTGGGTAACCAAAAGAATCCAGGTGAGTTTCGGCAGGGGTTGCGAGCTTCGATTCTACATTGGGGTCAGTGATTTGGAGGATAAACGAGTCCGTGTCGCTATACGCTGCGTGAGGGACAACGCGCCTGAATTGTTTGTAGAAAAATTTGTACAAGACAAGTTTGGACGTCTCTAGGATAGAGAAACCAGCATAAAGGGGTCTGCTCAACTGTAGGGTTCTGTGAGAAAACTGATATATGACCACGGCCGGGATGATTGCCGTAAAGTGCCTGAGGTTAGGCTTCTGCAGGTTTTTACCACTTCGTCCTCGTTCACGCTAATGACAACGTTACAGTGCTTACGTGGGTTTTCGATCGTCTTGCCATAAATTGAGTTCACAATGAGCTTAGATAAGCTCTTTTGAAACGCATTTGTCGCCTGTTTTCGGAGGTAGTTGTTGAAGTCGATGAAATCTTTTAGGAATGCACACTGCTAAAACTGCAAAACGCGATCAATGACCTTTCGTTTTAAACCCAACTCGAGGAGCTTGAGAATTCGGTAATGAATGACGTACTTGCGTTTTGGGCAAAAAGTTAGAAGCAGCTTTCCTTCAGATTCTCGCTCGTGTAGGTGCAATTTTTGGACCGGCGCTTTTTGATAGGGTGACAGCCATTCGATGGCGACTCCTCTTTTCTTGGGAGCCAGGGGAAAGTCCGCCTGCGAGTCGTGTAGTTCCTAAGGCTAGTCAAGGTTCACCTCAAAACCTCTAAAATGTAACGCTCAGGAACGTCTTTGCGAACCTGATGGAATTCGAAAGCGTGAATTTCCTTGCGGTCTAGCCACCGAAAATCGGCGCATGCAAGAAGTTGTCGCATAGTGGAAGCGTACAGGCCTATCACGTCGAAGTCTAAAACGTGGAAAACCTTCGTGTCGGGATCGAAACATGCGGTTCTTGGCACGTTAGCCCTCGCGCTACGAATGCCGCATTGAACAATTCCTCCTCGCAAACCCGCTTGTGAAGAGATACGCATCCACGTCGTCGAGCAGCTCCAGGATTACCCCAGTCTGTTTAAGTGCGAAGGCGAGACTGAGCGCAAGGAGGGAAACGTAATGTAACAGATCAATCTCGTACCTGTCAAAAGTCCGTTTCCTACCATTTTCAAAACACGCCGGCGAGACGTAGGTAGTCGAGTTGCAGATATGCCAGTCACTGTAATCTTCTGGCCTTTTGAAATTCAATGTTTGAAAGACGGTTTGACGTGTCGGCACTCCTTCTATGAAATTTGCCTGTCGTTAAGCTTGTCGTAAAACGACTCGAGCGGTGGTAGCTCGGGCTCCTGATAAGCCTTAAGACTGGTCACGTAGTCGTAGGAAAAATACGCCTTTCCGCGCCAGAAGCTCGACGGAGCTCCTGAACCAGCGCGTCCTAGCTGGCGGAGAGAAGGGCTAGACTTTCGAGAAACGTCAGGTTACCCACGTCAAGACTCTTAAATTGTTGGCAGATGGTGGCGAGCACTTTAATATATTTAGACTCGAATAAGTCAAGTTCCGAAAAAATAAAAGCCAGCTCATACGAATGGTTGTGTGCAACCACTGGAATGAATGTCTTGTTTACTCTCAGGTTTAAATTGCATCTCTGACACAACGCCTGAATGTACGATCCGCTGAAGTGATCGTCATCTCTGACTTTTGTTTTACGCTTTCCGAGCGATTCGCCAAAAATCGCACAGTGAGAGGCCGACGTATGAGCCTCTTCGTCCACGCTCACCATTGGCACTTCCTCACTTCGAATCCATTCGCCAATGAGCTTTGACAATCGAATAAGAATAAAAATAAACTTTTCCACGCGCTCCTCGCCGTGGTACAAAAGACTGCTCGACGACGCGTGACTCCGTCGATCGGATTACAAGTGTTAGCGAGAGACGCGACTGGTAGGTCGTCGTAGTGAGTCAATCGCGAATAAAATACGGTTTAAAAAATTAAGACTGAAGTTTAATAAAGGCGTGGACCAAAGCAAAGCGTAATGGCGTTCCAGCGGCCATGATGGCCTCCCGCTGTCCGTGCTCTCTCAATGTGACTGTCTCTCTGTCACCGAGCGCTCTAGCAAGCAAGCTTCTGGCTTCAAAGATGTCAAGGAAGCAGCTGACGCTCAGCTACTATCGGAGCCAGTCGGTTGCCAGAGCGAGCTGAGTGCCAGTGACTCTAAAGAGGACAGTGTAATCCCCGTCGAGAAAGTCATGAGCAATGATGGGGAGGGGGATGAAGAGACTCCCACTGGTGCTGTTGAAACACGGGGGTACATTCTGAAACCGGCCAACCTCATAAGCGTTTTCACTGAGATTCAGGAGGGCAAATTTGTTAGCGTCGACTGCAAGAAATTTCGTAAACGGGACCGACACAGAGGGACCATGAGTTCACCTTTGAAGACGTTTGCATCACAGAAGGAACAGTTGAATGGCTCAGCGAATCAAAAGGCGGGGGAAGATGTTGACGCAGTTGTTGGCGAAGTTCTTCGTGGCCTGATAGAAAAGAGTTTGGAAGAGTCAAGTGGAGTACTGGGTGAAAAAATCTCTACGGAAACCCTCAGATATCTCTTTCGAACGTTCTGCGATAGCAAAGCTTACCGTTACCAGGAATTTGTGAGTGACGAGGCGGGGCTCAATTTAAGTGCCCTTTTCGAACAGCCTTTGGTGGCAATGCAAGATATTGCAATGAAAAAGCGTCGCCGTGGTAGCTCGAACCATGGGTCGTCATCCGATCACGGGCCCAAAGTTCCACCCAGGATAACAAGGAAGTGGCGGAAATATTCTACTCCCGTCCCCGAGAAGCGAATGCTCACACGGAGCCAGCGGCGAAGGAAGTCTAACGTGAAATCTTTCAAATTTGGCCGCTTGGAGCTGAAATCTACGAACACGGTAGGCTCATCTGACTCAAACGACATTCAAGTGGGAGATGTTGTGCTTCTCAGGAACGAACATCGCCCAAGAACATTCTGGTATCTGGCCGTCGTCGACGATACCTTCCCTGGTCTAGATGGGAAAGTGCGTGCCTGCACCATTCGACTCGGAAGTGGCGTGAGGATAAGAGGACCTATCCAGCTTCTCCGTCTAGAAATTCCGACAAAACAGTTGGTTTGACTTTGTTGGGTTGGAGGATGTTGTAGAATGAACACGGGACGACGAAGAAGTGGGCAACGGGGTCAGGCGCAGAAGAAACTCGCCATGTTCTCATTCTGATAAAACCACTACCATCACGTCGATCGGGTCGTAGTTTCTTCAGATCCCAAACAATATATATATATATATATATATATATATATATATATATATATATATATATATATATATATATATATATATAGGTAACTAAAAAAGAAAACAAAAACCCTGTTAAAAAAAATGTGGCTCCATTCCACGCTGTGCAGGAAGTTGGTCAATGAAGCTGTGGTATCACCTGCAACGATGCAACGATTGCCTACTGCACTATACGCAATGCCGCCGCCGGTCGCAGCACGCCGCCGCTGGTTCGTATTGCCGTTTCTTTTCCCTTTGCCGCTCCTAGTATTCACGCTGCTCCTCGGAAGTCCTAACTATGCGTAGCCTATTCATCGCGGTGCTGCAGCAACAATGAAATCAGTTGCTATACTCCGTTTCATCTTACGTTTAAGCGCAGCGGATGTTACGAGCCATCGGAGCCAATCGGAGGCCGTGTGAGTGTCACCTGACCTTAGAGAGGGGGCACAGCGACGCGCGGAAAGCATATCATGGTCCACGTCCACAGAACGGCATTGGCTAAGATAGCTCGCAGCATCCGCTGCGACCGGACGTAAGGTGAAACGGGGTATAGACCTTTTCTGCTTACTCTCGCCCCGGACCGCCAAGTAGGCATATCCGGTATGGGCGACGAAAAAATATCAAAACGTTTCAACCTGCAAATAGTAAAAGAATAGACGGGAGGCAAAACGAGAATGTGTGGCGGTTCCGTTTATGTCCTAAATGCCTCTTATTGGCGTGGCGACGGCAAAACAATGTTTTCGCCCATACTGGAAGTGACGACAATTCAATATGGCGGCGCACTTGCGAAAAATGTCTATAGACGGGTTCTTCTTCTATATAGGAAAGGCTAGTGACGTCACTCCCACGTCGCAAGCTGCCGTCGCCGCGGCAGCTTGGGCAACTAATCTTCATTGGGAACGTATGCGGTGAGCGCTACGTGCTTCGCATTGTTTTCAGGAGCTCCTAATCATTCATTACAATGTTAAGATGCTTGTTTTGTGCTTCTTCTCTATTGAAACGAATGTTGTGCTGTATGTTGTATGCGTGGTGCTTGTACTTTTCGCTTCAATCTTCTCAAGTCTTTTTTTCCGTGAGAACGCCAACACGAAAACACACGCGGGGAGAAGGAACGTGCTTCGCATTGTTCGTATGCGGCGTTATCATCCATTCTGCGGTTTTCACTTCACACGAGGGCTTCGAATGACGTCAACCTCTTTCGAAGCAGCTGCAAACCTAATCTTTACCAGAATGCGTGGAAGGGTGTTCCTATTGTTCACACGCGCCTTATCATCCATCATGTGGTTTTGATGCTTATTTTGTGTTTTCCTTTGTGGTTTTCTTTATTTAAACGAATACTGAGCTGTATGCTGTACGCCTTATTTCAAAGGAGATATGCTGTTTTGCCTTCAATTGTTCGCCGGGAGTTTTTTGCTTGCAACGCCAACGACACGAAACTTTCCTTGGCTGGTAGAGGTATACAGCATCGCTCTAAAAAGCAACAGCGGACGGGTTATTCTTCGACGTTTCGGCCGGAGTTCGGTCTTCGTCAGACTCCGGCCGAAACGTAAACGGTGCACTAATACGAAACGTAAACGGTGCACTAACGTAAACGGTGCACTAATACAGTTTGGGCAGGTGAGTTACACGACCAGGGGGACATCATACAGGTGGCTAATTTTTGCGGTAAGTAGG
Source organism: Ixodes persulcatus (assembly GCA_013358835.2). Taxonomy (NCBI): domain Eukaryota; kingdom Metazoa; phylum Arthropoda; class Arachnida; order Ixodida; family Ixodidae; genus Ixodes; species Ixodes persulcatus. The sequence continues at coordinate 27,264 of JABSTQ010005470.1, forward strand.
ATAATCAACTAAACTTTCTTAATTAGCTTTTTAATTAGTAAAAAATCATATGATTTCAATAAGAACACGCTGAGCGTAACCGAAAACCACTATATGAGTCAGTTTTAGAATGACTTGAAGATGGTGAGAAACTTGGGGGCGCACCAAAGTTACCACTGGTGCTGCAGGCGCAAAGCTAACAGTGGCGGAACGCGATGATAATCTAATCATCCGCGTATTGCCATTGCTAGCTTTGCGCCTGCTGCACGAGTGTTAACTTTGGTGCGCCCCAAGTTTCTCACCATCTTCAAGTCATTCTAAAATTGACTCATAAAGTGGTTTTCGGTTATGCTCAGCGTGTTTTTAATTGAAACCATATGATTATGTCACTAATTAAAAAGTTAACTAAGGAAGCTTAGTTGATTATCCTACTTACCGCAAAGATTAGCCACCTGTATGATGTCCCCCTGGTCGTGTAACTCACCTGCCCAAACTGTATTAGTGCACCGTTTACGCATTTTTTGTAATAAATATGTTCGAACTAAAATGGAACACTCGGTGTATATACATAGCGTTTTTTTTTTGTTTTTTTTTTTACCTATGAGATTTGGTAAAAAAACACTGTGAGAGTTACATTTATGCGGTTTGTGAAGGTGAGTTATACGGCCAGGGGACATAGTATAGGGGGTAATCGTAACGATCAGTCGGCTAATTATTTAAAATTTGCTAATTAACTTCTTGATTATTGAAAATAGACATGTGGTCCTAATTAGAAACTTGCTGAGCGTCATCGAAAAACGCTAATTCAGTAATTTTCAGAAAGACGTTGAGCGCGTGGGAAGCCTAGTAGTGCACTAAACTTACCACTCGTGGAGCAGGTACAAGGCTAGCGGTTGCGGTAAGGCGCCCGCGCGATTTTTCCGTCTTTTATCTAGCCCCAACCATGTACCTGCTCCACGAGTGGTAACCTTAGTACACTACTACGCCTCTCGCGCGCTCAAAGTTTTTCTAAAAATTACTGATTTAGTGGTTTTTGATGAAACTGAGCAAATTTGTAATTGGAACCATATGTCTATTTTCATTATTTAAAAGTTAATTCATGAATTTTAATTCATTAGCCTACTGATCGTTACGATTAGCCCCTTATACTATGTCCCCCCGGCCGTATAACTCACCTGCACAAACCGCATAAGCGTAACTATCGCAGCTTTTTTAAACAAAGCTGTTCAGTAAAAAAAAAACTGTAATATATATATATATATATATATATATATATATATATATATATATATATATAAACGGGAGAAAAACGTACATGAAACGGTTGTTTTGAGTTTTATAACATATTATTTGTAAAATTAGTCGAGGTTCCGGCCTCAGACAGTTCTTTTTCAAGACTGGTTACATGAGACGAAATATTGAAACTTCTATTCACGCTTCTATATGTTACCCAAAATCCACAAAGAAGGGAATCCCGGCCGCCCCATTATATCGGGATCAGGAACGCTCACCGAGCCAATTTCTAGTTTCGTTGATAACCGCATCAGACATATGCCACCTACCTTCCCGTCGTACATTCGTAACACGACTCACTTTCTCGAAGACAATTCTAAAATTAAAATACCCAAGGACGCTTTTCTAGTGACAATCAGTGTAACTGCTCTGTACACCAATATTCCCCATAAAGACAGCATAGAGGCGCTTCTGAGGGCATATGAAGCCCACAGCAGGGATGACTTCCCCGAGGGCCAGGTTCAGGCTATCCTCTCAAGCCTGGTCCTTGAGCCAAATAGTTGTGAATTCGACGGCAAATTTTTGCTTTAAACTAGAGGTACCGCAATGGGTACGAAAATGGCCCCAAACTTTGCAAATATATTTAAGGATGACCTAGAATCAACTTTTCTCGCATCCTGCCCGCTCCAACCGATGTTCTACAAAAGGTATATTGATGATTTATTTCTTATCTGGTCACACGCAGAAAATGAGCTTCTCAAGTTTATCGCAGATTTCAACTCCACGCCCCCTTCAATTCGCTTCACTCACAGTTACCCTAAAACTGACATTAATTTCTTAGACGTCAGACTAATAATTAAGGACACAATTCTGGTCACTCAACTGTATCGAAAGCCCACGATCAGCCAGAAATATTTGCATTTCGACAGTTTCACTCTCGACCTTGCAGAACCAGTATTCCGTACAGCCAGGCTCACAGGTTTAAACGTGTATGTTCTAATAACGATTATATGAACTCCAAAACTAATCAGTTACGCGAGATTTTAAAGGAACAGAAGTACCCAGAAAAAATCATAAATGCCGGAATTACCAATTAGTAAAAGGCGCGCCCTTTATCGCGACCTCTTGTTAGGTGACAGCGGTGCCCAGGCGGAAACAAGCTGACAGGCCAGCCTCGTGCTGACCTTCAGCAATAAGTCTCCGAATGCCACCGCCATATTAAGGAAGCATTTAAATATTTTACAACAAAGTGAACGCCTCGCACTGGCGCTAACGCGACATTAACGATTCCAAAGTTGGGTCCAAGACAGCTGTTACAGAGAGAACTGGGAGTCGGCCATGGAGAAAGTCAAGATCTGGGGTCTGCCAACACGTAACACCGAGAAACTCTATAGAAAGTCCAAACGCCAACTTCACCTACAAAATTTATGGCCACTTGAATTGCAACACCAGTAATTTAGTATACCTTTTACAATGCAATGCTTGCGATGTGCAGTACGTGGGCCGGACAGAGACGCCTTTCGAATTGCGGTTTAATAATCACAGAGCGCATGCAAAATCAATCCCCACACACCCCCTTCCAATATGTTAGCATGTCAAAACATTCATTCGATAAGCTCGAAGTTACATTTTTACAGTCTGGTTTCAACAGCAACCGAGATCGCGAAAAAAAAATCGTACCTTATTCACAAGCTTAACACAATCAAAGCCGGGATGAATGAACACCCCGGCATTATGTCTTCCATTCACGCGGTTAGCATACCCAATCCTCCCGTATTTGCGTGAGCGTACACATACCATAGGCTATATACAGACCGACACGTTGGCTGAACGTCACGAAGCTGCGATGCGCTACGATCGCGCCGGAGCCGGGTGGTGTGGGGACAAGGGCTCACGTATTACATGGGCGTCATAGCATTTCAGCATGCCGCAAAGTTTTCTAGCCGTTAAAATTACCGAAAGGTACAGCAAAAGTAGTGTAATGAGTTTCTACGAGTTCCCGGCGGACTCTCAAAGGCGCAGAAGGTGGATAACGTCCGTGGATCAAAAATAATGGCCGCCTCGCGCGGACGACCGTTCGTGCGGCAAGCACTTTCTTGAAGGCAAGTGTGGCTTCCATTTCAATATTAGTCCCGAAGCTTTCTTATGCTCATAAGACCGCCGTCTGATCGAGACCACCCAGATTTTGTCCACACGGTGTTCGCGCAGAAAGCACCGCGCAAGCGGTCGTCGGTGGCTACACGCCCGTGCTACCAAGCGGAAGGAGATCGGCGGCAAAACGGACAAAGCGTTACCGCTTCTCGTGCCTTGTGGTTATGGGGGTAAAAAAAATATCATACCGTGACTTGAAAGATGCTGTGTGTACACTCTAAAAAAAAAAAAAAAAAGGGTGTCACCTTGTTATATACTTCGGGGTTCGGGTATAACATAATGCTTTATTAACAACAAGCGGCCGGAATGGCAGCAGCTTTCAATCGACGCGGTCCCAGAGTCGTTGCAGAGCGGGTTGGTGGCGCCATCTAGTGACGGCGTACACAGCACTCCTCTCTTCTTAATGAAGGCTACCTTCTTATCGAAGGTTATATAAATCTCAGGGGCTTCCGGACAGTTCGTGTCGGTCGTCTCATACAGGGCGTCCTTGCAATCTCCACTGTCCTTGCTTCGCTCGTTGCGTAGCCGTGGTCCTTGTCAGGTGGTAGTTGTTCCCCAGGACTTGATGCCAAAGTGGTCAAATGTGGGTTTACTTGGTCGTTGCGGCGGCGCACTTGCCCTTGCGGAGTTGACACAGTCACAATGGATGTTCCACTGGTGTTGTCAACCTCACCCAACCACCATCGAGGTCGCTTGCCGAAATTTCGAACTGCTACCTTGTTTCCTTTCTTGTGGCGCAGTCCCTTTTTTTCTTCTTGCTCGGCCCGTTGCCTAGATTCTGTCGGCAACTGCTCCAGAATTGCCTCTTCACCCCTCTTGGGAATACAGAGGTCCAGTCTTGCTTTCATTGGATAAGCCAGCTCGTGTTCTGCTGTAGACGTTCCGCTCGGACGGGGTGCTCGGCAATACAAAAGCAACCATTGAGCAAGTCGGAGCTTGAGGTCTCTTCCCTCTGTTTTCTTGAGTTCATCCTTGACCGTGCGAACAGCTTGTTCTGCTAAGCCATTAGATACTGGATGAAGAGGGGCAGTTCGGAGATGCTTGATCCCATTTCCCTGAACGAAGTCTTGGAAGTGCTGATCAGTGAATGGAGTTCCATTGTCTGTAACAATGCACCTTGGTAGTTCCAACCTTGCAAAAATGTCACGTAGGTGTTCTACGGTTTGCTCGGATGTGGCACTTGCCACAATGATGACTTCGAGCCATTTTGACTTCGCATCAACCAACACCAGTAGCATCCTCCCCTCGAATGGTCCTACATAGTCGAGATGCAGACGCTCCCAGCATTCCTTTGATTCGGGCCAGGGCACCGGTGCTGCTTTTGGTGGCATTGGGGAGTTCTGGAGGCACTCTGACCATTGTCGTGAACAGCGCTCTACTTCTGCGTCCATGTTCGGCCACCACAAAAGAGATCTCGCCATACCTTTCATGATCACCATTCCCTGGTGAGTGTCATGCAGCAGGTCTAAGATGTGTTGGCGAACAGGGGTTGGCACATCCACTCGGTTTCCCTAGTACAGGAGATTCCGATGCACGCTTAGCTCATCACGTCTGTTCCAAAATGGTTGCAGTGACTTGTCCGGAGGCTTTTGTGGGCATCTTTCCTCCACCCACTGTAGCACTTGGCTTAAGTCCTTGTCACTGCTTGTGAATTGTTGTAGTTGCTTGACTGAAATCTCCACCTTTTCTAAGCTCGAAATTGAGTTGACCAGTTCCGGAGGATCCGGAGGATCTGTGTGTGCCGTCTTCAAGGGCAGCCTGCTCATGGCATCGGCGTTTCCATTGAGACGTCCTGGTCCATGCTCGATACTGTACCTGTAGGCTACAAGAGTAAGAGCCCAACGTTGGATGCGCAAAGCTGTCATGGCTGGAATTGCCTTGTCGTCCCGAAAAATCCCCCCAAGTGGCTTGTGGTCAGTGATGAGCACAAAACTTCGACACAGCAGGTAGTCTCTGAACCATGTGACACCAAATATAATGGCCAGTGCTTCAATTTCAACTGTGAGAAATTCCGCTCGGCCGGTGTCAGAGTCCGGGATGCGAATACGAGTGGCGATTCCACGCCATCCTTCCGATGCGAGAGCACAGCACCCACACCATACGGTGAGGTGTCGCATGCCAGAACAAGCTCTTTCGATGGGTCGTAGTGGGTCAGGACCCTTGCCTCCATGATGGCATTCTTGCTTTCGACGAAGGCTTTTCGTTCAGTGTCTGTCCATCGTCAGCGGGTGTTCTTGTGCAGTAGGTCATACAAGGGTGCAAGCACTGTGGACAGATTCGGAATGAACTTGCCGTAGTACGAAAGAAGTTCAATATAGGATCTCAGTTCACTGACATACCTGGGTTCAGGTGCTTCAATGAAAGCTTCTGCGTTTTTTTTTTAAGGCTTCAGCCCCTCTGCGTTTATCTCATGGCCCAGATAGCAGAGTGATTCTTTGAAGAACTCGCATTTCTCCCACTTGAGTTTCAGTCCTGTGTCCAGGTAGACAGATGTTCCTGGAATTCCCTGCAAGGGTCTCTTCCATTCTTCTTTGGAACAGTGCCGGAGCCGAGGACACGCCAACTGCTAAACGGTTGTAAGCAAACAGTCCTCGGTGTGTGTTGATGACCAGGAGCTTGCTGGTTTCTTTATCAACGAGTACTTGGTTGTATGCCTCACGGAAGTCTAGTTTCGAAAACTTGACTCTTCCTTGCAGTGAAGCAAAGATATCTTCTACTTTGGGCAGTGGTTACCATGGGTTGTCATCACTGCAGGATTCACACCTAACTTGTAGTCCCCGCAAATCCTGACACTTTTGCCATCGGCTTTTAGCACTGTTACGATGGGGAATGCCCAGTCAGAGTGGTCTACGGACGTGATGATGCCTTCTTCTTCAAGTCGTTGGAGTTCCAGTTCCACCTTGTCCCTCAGTGCATATGGCACTGAGCGGGCTCTGCAGTACCGTGGATGGGCGTCAGGTAGAACGTCCACATGCACCGGTGGTCCTTTGAATGCACCGCAACCTGGTTTGAAGACCTCTTCAAATTCCTGGAGTGTTTCCAGTACCCCTCGGTCGGTTGCAGATTCTCCCACTTGAGTGGAGTTTACTTGCTGTGGAAGCAGGTCAAATGCTGCCATCCAGTTCCTGCCACAAAGATTAGGGCTCTTGCAAGAAAAAACCAGAAGTGTCTGTTGACTTTTGGTCTCACCGAAACTTACGTCCACAGTCAAAGTTCCTTGCACAGGAATGGGTCCACGGATGAATTTGAGCTTGATGTCTGTTTCAGCTGGTCTAGGCAGACTTCTCTGATGGCTCAGGTACGTATCCTCGGAGATCAGCGAGACAGGGTATCCTGAATCTAGCTCCATCTCAATTGGAAGTCCATTTGCCATGAATGTTACCATGATTGCTTTCACAGTTGACTTTGCTATGCAATGCATGGAAGTAGTACTCGGATGGTCCACAAACTGATTCAAGCACGTTCACCTGTTTCGTGGACTGCTTCTTTGGCTTATCAGTCTTTGACAAACAGCAACTTGCCAGGTGTCCAACTTTTTCACACTTGTAGCACTTTGTGTTGATGTGCGGACAGTCTGGGGGTTTGTGATCCCGGAAACCACAACGAATGCAGGCACTTGCTTTATCTTGTGGTCCTGGCTTCTTTTTAGCTGTGGCCTTTGGATCCTTCCGTTTTTGGCCTTTAGGTCCCTGTTGACCATTGTTCTTCCTGTGGAACTTGAGAGGATTGGTGGTACCTTCTTGGTTTCCCGAAGTGGTTGCGTCCACGTGGCCTTTTTGTATCTCGGTCGCGTTGCCGACCTCAAGATTTCGACAGCCTTCTCCAGGGTTAGGTTTTTCTCCACCAACAGTCTTTGCTGCACAGTTTTGTCCCGTATCCCAAACACGAGGCGGTCCCTCAGCATGCGTTTGAGAGCTGCTCCGAAGTTGCAGTGTTCTGCCATCTGCCGAAGTTCGGCGACGAACGTAGCGACGCTTTCGTTCTCGAGCTGTACTCTTGTGTTGAAGCGAAAACTTTCGGCGATTTCGGACGGTGGAGGGCTGAAGAGACTGTTCAAGGTAGCCATGAGCTCCTTGTACTCCTTTTCTTTTGGCTTCGCAGGTGCTAGCAGACCCCGGAGTGTCGCGTAAGTGCTGGTCCCGACGGTTGATAGGAAGATTCATTTCTTCTTCCCGTCGTCTTCGATGCCTTTGCATTGAAGAACGCGTCAATTAACCCTTTCCGTGTAGGATAACCAGGGCTCCTTGTTGTCGTATTCTTCTAGCTTGCCAAAAGTCGCCATTTCTATAGTTTCGGAATTCACGCTTGGGAAGTTCACGAACAGTGTAGAATTCCTACCGGGTCATCTCGTGGTGCTGCTGCTTGGTGGCTTCTCCGGCTTGTCGTTGATCCCTTTCTCGTCGCCAGTTGTTATATACTTTGGGGTTCGGGTATAACATAATACTTTATTAACAACAGGCGGCCGGAATGGCAGCAGCCTTCAATCGACGCAGTTCCAGAGTCGTTGCAGAGCGCCATCTAGTGACGGTGGCGCCATCTAGTGACGGCGTACACAGCACACCTTACACCCTTTTGTCCCATATAATACACCCCAAAACTTCATTTCGACGTACAGCGCCCGATAGTCGAACAGACGGCCCCAAATTTTACGAGGGGCTTGATAACGGTTCGATATAACTTTTTAAATAGCTAAAGTACGTATCAAAGACCATATAAAGAAACACTGAGTTTTTACAGTACGGCCAAGAAAACCCCGATTATTTTTTTGTAGTCAGTAACACGTACATTACCTATTTGAATAAGTTTTACCACACGTCTATCAAGCCCCTCGTAAACTTTGGGGCCGTCTGTTCGACTATTGGGCACTGTACGTCGAATTGAAGTTTTGGGGTGTATTATATGGGACAAAGGGTGTAACAATACACCCTTTACACCCTTTTTTTGAGTGTATTTGATCAATCAATAAAAACACATCCGCTGACCAACAGTCTGCTGATCCAGCCCGCAGCGCGGAAACCGCCTCGAGAGAATTGTACGCCAGCACCATGTCGTCCGTGAACTGGCTTGGCGAAAAAACTAAACGAACGACGACGTGAGCCATCGACGTTGGTGGCAGCAACTTCACATCAGAACTCCAGCAGCTCTTGTTTACGGCGTACCGATCGTTGAAGGCAACGCCGTCCACACACAGTTTGTCTCGATACCGCTACCGTTCAGGCTCGGGTAGCCAGCTCAAACAGTCGGGCATAACATACGACATACGTTGGCATAAAATATGACGCACCAATAAAGCTAGAAGTGCCTCTACAACGTCAACAACGAGCGCACGCCACACAACGAAATGGCAAAAATATGGAGAGCCTGGCCGCTTCTGCCCACATATCTTCTGCGCATGCTCAGCCTTCCGGCCGTGTTGGTAAACAGAGCCGCGCCGCGTGTCGGTCTATTTTATGTAGAGGTCGTTCTAATATTTTAAGCTGAAAAGGCAGCTGGTAACGTGTTTTCTGAAAAAGAGTTTTTTTTTTTTTTTGCGTTTATTGATTTTAACCCTTGCCGAGCATTTGACGCCTGCGGTTTTGTGGCTGCCTCTCCGTTTTTGTTCAGTCAGATTTTCCAGTGTTGTAAGGATCTTTTTTTTTTCCCCGGCCACGTTTACGCTGGGGCCTTATCCTTCGGGCTAGGCCCCAAATTATCGGCTCTTGTGGCGATAACTGTGTCGAGTCTATCGTGGGGCTCTTGAAGGAGCCAGGTGTTTTGAATCAGCATAATCTCATGACGTCATGGGCCACGTGATGTAGCCAAGGTGTGTCAAGATTTCGTATCATGTACCCAATCTTGAAAAATGTCTGTCTCAGGCCGAAACGTCGACTGACTTCGCAACTAATGTTATTAAACTCCAAACAAGCGTCTCAAGCACGTTTTTCTGCCGTTTATACTTTTCGGCATCATGCGCTATGTTTTTTCTATATATATCAACGAGGAACATTACAAGACACATTATCTTCACGTAATTGTTAAAAATGGATTTATTGATGAGAGGAAAGTCGGGAAGTGGGTGGTTCTTCGTCAAGTTTCGAAATTATTCGATAAATAAAAAAAGGGGAAAAATTTACATATTTTTTCTTTTCTTTTGTATTTATCGAACGATTTCCAAACTTGTCGTAGAAGAAACACCTACTTTCTGAGCAGTTGAGCATTCGGTGGTAGAAGCGGGTTCGAAAAACAATTCAGCTGCACTGAGGAACGCATGTTATGGCAGCGGCTTTTATGAAGAATCGAGATTAACGGACTGCTTAACAGTAGTTGCACTTCTTTTTTGTATTTTATATTTTTTTATGTGTTGTATATCTTATTTTTGTTCGACAATTTTAAATTTCTTCTAGTGACAGCCGTTGAACATTCACACACTGTAACGATGCCGTTGAGCCTTTGGGCAAGATGGCGAATTTCTTTAGCATTCAAGGTTAGACAGACTACACAGCTTGAACTAAACGAATAGTAGAAATGCATAAAGAGAAAAATATACTTACTCTGTAAGTTCAACCAGAAAACTGACGGTGCTAACTTGAACCAATATTTTCATTGAACATCCCATGAAAAGAGCACTAACGTTTGCATATACCCGTAGCAAAAGCTGGTCTGTTGCAAGGCTCAGTCTCACTTCCGTGCCGTTCGTGCCAGCCTTGATGAAGTTTGGACCTGACCGCTTGACAGTGCTAAGTCCACAAATGGCGCTGTTGTAGAAGGTTGTCACAACCGGCACAAGGAATATCCTTGACTGAATTGTATAATTTGGAAGGTCTGCGGGATCTAATTTGTATGCCAAAGCTGCTTTTTTGAGAAGTTTATTGAATAACTGTGATTCCTGGCTAGGTTGCCCGGCAGGGGATGCGTTCTTCGCTGTAAAAGAAGAGTAGTTTATGTCACAAAATTGTGCACTTCATGGTTCTAATTGTAAAAACTAGGCTGGGATTTAGTTGAACTTATTTTTAAAACCCACTGCTTGTGTTAGGCAGTAATTAGTTGATGAGAGTGGCAACCCAGTTGAGCAGTAACTGTGTCCAGAGGTAATTTTTTGTTTACTTTCATCTCCACGAAAGAGTTCCTTAAATATGCCCGAGCTTCCACCTGCTTACTACTTGCCTGTGACCCCTATCAATGCTTCATGTTCCGCTATACAGGGTGGTCGCGTCACTTCCGGCCGCCATGACCGGGGGAAAGGTATACTTCCGGTTCTCCTATGTTTATATTGTGTTTGGATGGGAGCGCGACGACTCTTTGTTCCGAAGAGAGCAATTGCGCGAGATCTACGCTCTAGAGATGCCTTAGTGTCGTGCTTTTAAATGGCCGATTTGCACCGGCAAGAAACACAATGTCACAAGTGAAGTTATTTTGATTATCTTGAGACCAGGGACACCACCGACGCCTTCGAGCCGAGGTGATCGCAGAATGACGGCATTAGCAAACGATGCTGGCCTACTTCGATGTGCTATCGACAGATGGCTCAACGCGACAATCGCGGGGGCGCGTCGCCTCGAGTCCTCGACGGACTATCTCCGTAGAACGATAGGTGCCACCGTGGCCATTACAACACGTAAAACTGGAAGATGACACAATGCTCTCGAAAAGAAAGCTTGAATACCAAAGCAAGCACGTCAAAACATTAAAACATTGTGCAATACAGAGACTTGCGTCGCGCTGAAGGAAACATAATAAAAACTTTCGGAATATTGTCTCCTAAAACAAAAATCCGGCTTAGCGACCCATGCGGGGAAGCTCGCCGCGTATCTTCGACGACTGGGATAGGTCTAGCAGCCCATCACGAAGGCCTCGCCATTTACGACGTAGTTGAACGCGTTTAAGATCTTGAAGGCTTTAAGTCGTTCTCAGATATATAAACCAAGCGGCTTGAATAGGTAGCTGGGAAGATGCGCCCACGATACCTTCGGCAGATTTGTAATTTCTTTCAGGAACAAGTGCTCTTTCTTTTCACTTTAAGGATAAGGAGTCATACCTATCCCATAAAAGTAAATTTCAGTAGGTGCCGCAGTTAGTTCTTGGCTGTGAAACTTTTAATGTACGCGCCACTCACTGCGGATCTTCAGAAACAAACAAAAACAAAAGCCATCCACAAGCAACATATGCTACCCCAAATTCGGACATTTTTGTTTCTGTTTACCTCCGCAAACCATTTATTGCCACTCTCATCGAAGGGCTGAAACTCTATCTTTGTCCAGAGTCAAAAAGCATATAAAAAATGATGAAAAATAGAAATCCTGTATCTAGTAACATGTAGCAACTAATATTAAATCAGCACCTATCCGAAATTTGCTTTCCCTCGGAATTGAAAATGTATGAGATTTTTCTGATTCACAAAAGTGATGATCGCTCTTTTCCTTCGAGCTATCGTCTTATTTTGCTAACCTCCGTTTCATCAAAATGCATCAAACATATACTTTACTCCCATATAATGGCACAGTTGTATTATAATGACTTCTTTTTTACCAAAACCAGCAATGTTTTCGCCAATTTTATTCCTGCGAAACACAACTTTGAATTTGCTCATTGCCTTCATCGCAACTTCCAATCTCGCAATGAAACAATTACAATATTTTTAGATTTTTCCGAGGCTTTCAACGGCGCTCCACATCTCCCTTTAATTTCAAAGCTTTCTCGCCTTGATATAGACCCTCAGGTTTTAAAGTGAATACGCAGTTTTCTTGCTTCGCGAGTACAGTACACGGTAATAAATGAGCATGAATCTAATATAGTTAACGTCATATCCGGTGTGCATCAGGGCAAAATCCTTGATCCGCTTCTCTTTTTAAAGGGGTCATGAAACGATTTTCCTACTTCTTCCTCCTTAGCTTTAATCCTCAACTCAAATGCGAATTGCGAAATCACGTCGTCGTGCCATTCTTCGGCACCGGTGCGATGACTCTTTGCTTCCACCGTGCTTTTTATGCACACCATAGAACTTGTCATTCCCCAGTGAAGATAAGTTCCGTCAGGGCACTCATTGGCCACGAACGCGAATCCGAATATTCGTCGATGGATTTATTGTTGACGAGCGCATACGTCCGAGTGACGCAGATCTCGTGTCCAATGCGTGAGCTGGGCTCGGCTGACGTCAGGTTGGCACCGCTGACGCGCTTTGGGAACCGCGGATGTATCAAAGTGAAAAGGCGGAGAGCTTTCGAAGGAAAGAAGGTACAAAATAGTCCGCTATATTTTCAAATGTTCGCACCGAAAAGCTGGCTTTTGACTTTCTACCCTCTTTCTTTTGTCCGACTAAACGATATGCGATTAGTAAAGTCCCAATTTAAAATATTTTATCCCAGCCCAAAATTCGTTTCATGGCCCCTTTAATATTCATTAATGACCTTCCAAACCCAGTGTCTCTGACATACGTATTTTTTAGATGACTGCCTACTATTTTGTGACATCTCTACACCAAATTATCAGGCATTCATTTAAAAAGATCTCATTAACTTTTCTCACTGGTGTAGCAACTGATATTTGCCACTAAAAAAAATCTGAATGCAATCTAATTGTTTTTTTTAGAAGGAGAGTATATTCATCATTGCAGTGCACTCTAGAGACGAGATCATCGAGGAAGACGATAACTTGAAATATCTCGGGGTCATACTGACTTCCGATATGACGTAAATTAACCATATTTACAAAATATCATCGGACGCGTCAAAACCCTCTTCGCTAATTCCTGCGTTGCATCAGTGCAGCTTCTCTAAAACTTAGAAAACTGAATTAAAAAACATTCAGTATTTCTAAATTACATTACACTGCTGCAAGCTGGAATACCCGAATTGTACAATTATGATTATACAGCTAGTGAGACTACAATGAAAGCAAGATTAAGTTTATTCACTCTCCAGCACGCCGCAAAGTACCACGCCTTTGCTTACTCCATAAACTTCATCTTTCTCATCCCAATGTTAGAAGTTCATTCCTGCATATTCATGCACGGTCGTCTCATCGAACTCCTCCAATATTTAGCTCTTATCCGGCTCGACTAAAGCATTTAACAAAACATTCCTGCCGCTCAAAACAGTTGACTGGAACTGATAAAAACAAAACAGCGCAAAGACAAGGACGAAGTAGAAGAAACCACAGGACACAGCTCTGATTTTCAACTGAAGATTTATTCGTGTAGGCGTCTGTTATAAATAGCAAACATTCCACCCGAAAAAATCAAGGAAAAAATACAAAAGACATCTTTGTGACAAAACACATCTTTTGTGTTTTTTCCTTGATTTTTTCGGGTGGAATGTTTGATATTTATAACAGACGCCTAAACAAATAAATCTTCAGTTGAAAGTCAGCGCTGTGTCCTGTGGTTTCTTCTACTTCGTCCTTGTCTTTGCGTTGTTTTGTTTTTATCATGTCTACTTACCAACTAGCCCAAACTTCTACGTTAATCAACTGCAACTGTCTCGCAGAATCAACCACCTCAATTACTGACCCTGTGGATTTTAAAAACTCCATGATATTGTTTTGGGCATTGCATAACTTGACTACCAACATTTTCTCTTATTTTTTGCTTTTATTTTTATTCGGAGAGTGCGATATATTTTGTTGGTTCCATTGAACTGTAATATTTATTATATTGCCTCCTCCTTATGTAATTTCCTAAGGAAATTTAGGGTACTTAATTATCAAATAAATTAAATAAAATGTCTAAGAAAAGTTTAGAGTTTTTTTTTTTAATATTTATTTAAATTCGCAATGCGGCTTGACTTCAGCCGAGTTTAGACCTCCTTCCTATAGGCATTAGAATTCGGCTGATGCCTAATAAAATATATTTTCCCGCAACGAACGAAGGTATTCTGCATAGTTTTGTCGAAATAATCTACAGGTGTATAATGCAGACACCACTTACTCAATAGGGCTACAAAAACAAAATTACGCCTCTCAATATGACTCATGTGATTAAGGCACCGGTACCATGATGGTGTTCTTGAATGGCTACAAAACGACTTTTATTTATTAAAATAAATGTAAAAGTACCTACTCAAAGCATTGATTTGCTAACATATTTCCTGTGTTCTAGTGAGTTTTAGGGCAAGCTATTATAATCATAGTGCTATGATTTAATTAAATAATTAACGGGTAAATATTGCCATAGCAGAGCACTATTTTTCGTCTTCGCTTCCACAATTTAAAAACCTTAAACGGAGGCTACAAAGAGGGGACAAACACAAGACGTCTCGAACACAGCTACTAAATTTTATTCAGGACACGTCTTTTATACCGGTCATCTCCACACAGCCCTCCACTTGCGCACGGCCCAATGGTTCGCTACAGTTTACACAAGACTTCAAAAGGTGGTCAAAGGGTTCACAGGAAACAAAGGACCACGCACTCAGTATACGAATGTCATGAATGACAAGGTGATGAAACAAAGAATAACTCGGGAAACTGAAACGTTTAATACGGCGAATTCGTGCCCAAAACAAAAAGGAAAAAGAATACAACAACAGAGCGTCGCGGGCATCGAAGTCGGTATAACAGCCGGATCAAACGCCTGGGCGAGACTGACTGCGGCTCGCCACGCAGAGCCCCTTGGGTACACGCGTTGGCTTCTGGAACAATCGGAGTAGAAGGTTCGACTGGTAAAACGTTCGGACCTAGAATAAACAACAATGTTCTCGAATTCACCAGAACGCGAAATTTAGAGAAATAACAAAAAGACGCGTCCGCTCGCAGGCATCGAACCTCGAGCCCTTTGCGTAGGAGCCAAGGTCGATAAACATTCGACCACGGGCGGGCTTGCTCGCAGGCGCGCGTGGCAATATGTCCACCTTTCCGCTAGTTCAGAACTGCAGAATGGCCAAAGTCGCTTCCATCCACCGACAAAACCACCCGAACGCTTGCAATCGTGAAAAAAAAAAAAAGGTTTGTAGATTACATTTGCAAAAACTTCTTTGGTGCACATTGAGGGTCATTAACGGCTAGCTTTACAGTTTCCAACAGAAGCTGTATAAGACAGCAATCAAAGGCACTCGATGGTGTAAAAAATAACTTTTTGCAGTTGTAATCTGCAAACTCTTTTTTTTTACGATTGCAGGCGTTTGGGTGGTTTCGTCGGTGGATGAGTGTGACCTTGGCCACTGAACTAGCGGTAAGGAGGGTCTATGTTATTAGGCGTGGTCCTTCTTTTCCTGTGAACCCTTTGACCAACTTTCGTGGTTGCGAACCATCGGGCCGTGCGCAAGTGGAGGGCTGTGTGTAGATGACGGGTATAAAATAAGTGCCTTGAAATAAAACTTGGTAGCTGTGTTCGACACGTCTTGTGTTTGCCCCTCCCTACTGAAAACAATTATATGAATTTATTTCTGATATATTTACTGGACACATTGTCATATCAGACCTTATTGGGTATTTCATTTCAGTTTCATATGTCGCATATCAGTTTCATCTAGGCTAGGAGACGCTAGGTACCGCCCCATTCACGTGCTACAAATATATTTTTATTTTCTCACGCCACCATTACACTTCGGGCCCTTCGGGCACCTATTATACACAGATTTCGCATACCAGCCCTATTGAAAATTCTCATTTGTATGAGAAATGTCTGTGTCCAATAAACACATATGAATCATACGAGATGTATAAGAACATATAAGAATCATATAAGTATCATATAAGAGCTATATAAGAACTATATAAGATATATAAGAACATATAAGAATCATATAAGTATCATATAAGAGCTATATAAGAACTATATAAGATATATAAGAACATTCAAGCACCATATAAGACACTTGGGAGCAGTTTCTTATAAGTTTCTTATATGGTTCTTATATATCTTATATAATTCTTATATAGTTCTTATATAGTTCTTATATGGCTCTTATATGTTCTTATATATCTTGTATGATTCATATGTGTTTATTGGACACAAGAAATTTCTCATACAAATGACTTTTTTTACTAGGGAGTAGCATCAGCTGAACATATACATTGAGTGCATGCACATACACTGCACAACAAATATGAATACAACAGCATACCCGATAACTACTTCTGAGCTCTGCGTTTCCCTCTTTTATACTGGTTGTTCCGAAGGTACGGATATTCTCGGTGAATATCTAAGCAATAAATCATATTCCCAGCATGTTGATTTTTTTTTTCAATAATGTCGTACCCCTGAGAATATTTTGAACGGCTTAGGGGATGAGTTTCTTAGTAAAAAGTAAACGCTCATGCCATAATTATTTCAAAGCCAAAAAATCAAGCCGTTCCACCGCGGTTTCAAGCCGCGTGTTTGCTTGCTCGCGCGGCACGTCATATCAGTTCTCATTTAGGCAGCCTATGACATTCCAAATTCTGATATGAAACTCATATAAGTTATCATTAAAATCACATATGAACTTGTATGCTGCATATCAGTTGGCATGTGTTGCATATCAGTTCTTATATGTCGTATATCAGTTTTTGGGCATTTTATATCAGTTATATATGTCACATATCAGTTTCTGGGTATTTTACATCAGTTTCACATGTCACATATCAGTTTTTGAATATTTCACATCAGTTCTTATACAGATTCATAAATTTGCGTCAGTAGGGAAGAGAGGGCTGTCCGAGCCCGCTATGAGTAAGGTCCCTTGATACTTCTTTAACAAGTAACGACAACCAATACAAATTACAAAGCACATTCCGCTGGAACAAAATGGCGGCATTCAGTTCAAATCTCTGCTGTGCACCGCCATTCGCTTCCTAAAACCTGCACAGTCACGCTATCGGCGCTTCAAAGAATGTAGCTACTTGTAGAAATCTCTTATCTAGGGGCTTCAGGTCTGAATTTTTCTTGACGCACACGAAAAATCCACGGAACCCTAGCGATAAAGAAGCTTCGCTGTAAAATGTGATATAAAAAAGGACAAACCACTTCCGCACAGTATTTCATTACAAAGTTCGGGATCCCATCTAAACCCGAAGATCATTTTGGTTTTAACTTTCGAATAGCTTCCATGACTTTCCACTCAGTTATCAAACTGCAAGACGAAAAGTCGCCTCCTTCTATGTCTGCGCTTATCGAAGATAAGTCAGCGGCAGAAAAACAAGCACAAAAATGCTTCGCAAACACGTTTGCCTCCAAAGTTATACCCCTGTCAGACGGGAAAGTAAATGTCATTTTGATCGAATGTCATTCACCGCTCGGCAAATCAGCTCGTGATCCTGGTTCTTCGCGTGATCCTGGTTCTTCATCACTCACGCTCATTGGCCGAGCTGTAATGTAATTTTGCTTAAATGTCATTTAACGTGCCCGTCTGACAGGGGTATTAGTTCCGAGCAATAACCATTGTCATTTAGCAGTGGAATTTGGTAGTGAGTACTGTTTCTATTTCTTTTCATTAACTTCCAAAGGTCGTTTGGTTGCTTCATCAGTGGCTGCTCATCAGCATTTCCTTGTTTTTGCTTATCATTCTTATACAGCTGTTTCCCCACCGCTCGAGGTTGGCTAAACATTTCCAACTATTCATTTAGTCGTGTCTTCTTGAAAAGACGATGATAATCCCACTTTCTTCTCAGGCACTGCCTTAGCGACTTTTAAAACAGTGAGGATGCTTAGTTTTATGAGGCATTTTCTTGAGTACATATATGTCTAAAGCTTGCTTTAGCGTTTCCGCTAGTTTTCTGGTACATGACTCAGCACACGCCTCTCCTAGTGCACATGACAGGCGGTGGAGAGGTTCGGCGTGTTCCCGGCGGCAATCGCTGCACGTATTTTTCAGATAAATTAGGTTTACGTTTACCTATGCCTAATATACACGAACTCAACTCTCCTACGTCACGCCGCGGTGGTGGCGCGTTGGTCGCACTTCCGGTCTGGGGCGGTGGGCAGAAGTCGCCGTGCGAGACATGCATTCTTGTGTTCTCTCGGAAGAAACCAGATAAAAAAACCTGCCTTCTCGTCAAAATGCTGCGACGGGGGCTGTACCAAGAGAGCCTGGAAAGGTTTGAAGATCAGTTGTCATGTGTTTCTGCCCCCTCCGTTCGTCCGAGAACGTGGATAGTAGCCGTGAAAAGGGCAAACCAGACGCTGTCGAACTACGATTGCTTGTGCGGGCAACACTTTGTGGTCGCCAGATGTATTTGTTTTGTTCCAACATGAACGAGAGAAAACCGCCAGGTTGTCCGGACCACCCACGGGTTCAGTGCGTCTTCAAATTCACACGGCCGCCTGATCGTTCGAACTTTCGTCTGCTCTTTCAAACTTGTCTGCTTTTTGTCGTCTGCTCGTTCAAACAACAGCGGCACGTAGACCACACTTTCACCCGGTGATTGCAATAAG
The DNA here is from genome assembly GCA_013358835.2 of Ixodes persulcatus. NCBI lineage: Eukaryota > Metazoa > Arthropoda > Arachnida > Ixodida > Ixodidae > Ixodes > Ixodes persulcatus. Next base: position 45,952 of record JABSTQ010005470.1, read on the forward strand.
AAGTAATTGCAGGCCTCAAAAGACTTAAGTAGGCTCGGTGTAAACAGTAGATACAAGATGTTGATCATTAATTGGTAGCAGTGGCCATCACCGACTTGTTACGCTTGGTCTGTTCCCGCTTCCGATTTTCAGTTTCGACGTCGATCATCGCCGCTATACCTTCTACACTTTTGCAGCACGAGCGACGTCGCGACCGAAAATAGCTAGAAGAATCTCATCATGGTTTTGGCGTCTATTCTGCGGCGTTCATGCATGCGAATGAATCGCCGCACGTCAAATTATTTACGCAAAGTTTAGCGGCGTAACGAGCCTTGATAATTTCGCTCAAGGCGATTAAAGTGGTAAGACATTGCTATGAGGACGTAGAATCGACAATTTCAACGCAAAAAAGAGTATGCAGACTCACACAGACGCCGACAACGTGACATTTAATGGTTTGTTGACGCGGGACGCGGTGGTTCTTGCCCGCACTCTATTGCATTATTATGATTGGGGTTTTTTGGCGCAAGAGCAACTTAGGCCATATTGCGCCAAACAAAGGTACTCTATTGCACAGGCGTTCGAACTGTCGTCTGCTCTTTCAAACTTGTCTGCTTTTTGTTGTCAGCTCGTTAAAACGACAGCGGCCCGTAAACCAAACGTTGATCCGGTAATTGCTATAAGAACTAAGTGCAGGCTTCAAAACACTTTTGAAGGTTGGTTGGGGTAAGTAGGCTAAGTGTAAACAGTAGATACAAGAAGATGTTGATCATTGTTACCAGTGGCCATCACCGACTTGTAATGACCGATTATACTTGCGGTTTTCAGTATCGACGTCCACCATCTCAGCTACGTTCCAAGCTTTTGCAGCCTGAGCGACGTCGCAAATGAAAATAGCGAGCAGAATCTCATCGTGGGAGTCAGGCTTTAGCGCCCATTCTGCGGCGTGCACGTGAAATGAATCGCCGCACGTCACATTATACACGCAAAGTTTTGCCTCGTTAATTTTGCTGAAGCCGCTCAAGTAGTCAGACATTGTTAGGAGGACGTAGAATCAACAATTCTAACGCGAAAAAGAGCACGGGGACTCCCACCGACGCCGACAACAACGCAATTCAATGGTTTGTTTATGGGCGACGGAGGGCTTCTTGCCCACCGTCCACCGCGCATGAGCGGCGCCGGTGGCGTCCGCTAGGGGAGCTCCGGTTTGTTTGTAAACATGAGTTGGTGTATAAGTGCGTTAACGAACTTCACGGGACAAAAGCTACAGAAGTCCGCTCCTTACTGTTGCGTTTGGCCCCGGCGCGGGCTAACGACGCTAGACAGAGTCACCCTTAGATCCCCGAGACCGGCACTTGAAACATCGGGCGGGTGATGGCCTTTGCTTGGGACTCTAAACAGAAACATAACGTCTTCCGAAAGCCACGAGACGATCTGGGACGGCCAGCCCTCCCTCGCAACGAGAAACGCCGGCTTGCGTGTGTGTGTGGGTGGGTCTATCGGTGTTGTGTTTCAGTTCGAGCAGCAAGAGCGTCGACACATTGCATCAGACGCCGGAGCATGGCAAGACCGGCTGCGGGTTGCTTCATCTGCCCCTCGCTGAAAGAACACCCCTATTAAAAAAACAAAACAACAACAAAAAAAAAACAAAAAAAAACAGATCAAGCTGGTCCCAGCTGCAAGCTGCGTTATTGTCCCAGCATGCCCAGTGTGGCATGCTGGTTGATCTGGTCATGCTGATTGGTCTGGTCCCAGCTTCAAGCTAAGTTATTGTCCCAGCATGCCAAGTTTGGCATGCTGGTCAAATTGGTCATGCTGGTGGAATTCACCACTGTTGAACCGGTTTAAATTATTACACAGGATAAACAAGCCAAACTCTTCAGAAAAGCCAACTCGGCATCCAATTTATTATTTTCGTACTTGCGGCACGCTCATGTGCCACACATCATCGTCGCTGACACAGTACTAACCGACGCACAGACAGTGGTTCTCGGTGCAAACAAACCATTCTATCAAAACTAGATGACTTATCTCTCAATCGGGGGATCGGTGGCCGAGTGGGCTAGCGCACATCAGCACGGAGAACGTGGAGCGAAAGCTCGCGGTGCAGACCCCAGGGATCCTGGGTTCAATCCCCACCCCTGCCCGTTTCGATCTGGATGAGCATCGTACCGGCGTGCAGTCGTGTATCAATACTGCGTGGTGCATGTTAAAGACTCCCAGGCTAGCGGTTGTACTGCACTGGCTAAATTGCTCATCTACAGCGAGTGGCTCGTCCTAACTTTGAAATGGCTGACAAAATACACGCTGTGTAAATATCCACAGAACCACAATTACTCATCTCTGAATACGAAAAATACTAGACACAGTTCAAATACAGGCAATAGCAGTAGAAAATACTACACGGATGAGAGAAGCGAACCTGGGTCTTGCCAGTGATGAGGGCGATGCGACCTCTTGCGTAGTCGGCAGAGGCAAAAAAAATCCGTGTGACTTGGATGGCATTGGCACGGGTCTAGGACTTTTCGGTGTAGGGCGTTTCGGTGTAGGACGTTTCGGTGCGGACTTTTCGGTGCACGAACTTTTCGGTGTACGGACTTTTCGGTGCACGGGCTTTTCGGTGCCCGGACTTTTTGGTGCACGGACTTTTCGGTGTGGGACTTTTCGGTGCGCGGACCTCTTAGTGCACAGACGTTTCGGTGCACGGACATTTCGGTGCATGGCCAATCAAAATCACGAGTTTTTTTTTTTGTTTTTTCTAAACCTAATAAGCACTACTTTAGCTAGAAATTTATTTTTTCGAACTTCATCGTTTTTTAGGATTGGTCATTCATTTGCGGTCACTCACTGATTTACCACCGAAGTGACTTTGTTAGGTGCAGTATCATCCTATGTGAGAATTGGGGACGTTGGACTTTATGGTTCATTTGTCGGTGTCTCTTTTCCAACGTACGCACTAGTTGCATCACATATCCAGGGACGGCGCCAGGCTTTCCTTAGTGGGAAGGCAATGGGGAGGCACACAAGATTTTCGTGGAGGCATGGGCTTTTGACACTTGTTTCCAAAAAGAGATACTAACTGAACGAGAGGCAATGGCTGTGTGGAAACGGGGTCACTCCCAGCGTGCATGACGGTTGGAGAGTCTACATCGCATTATTGAAGGCAGGCTCCGACAGTCACATGTGGTTTGACGAAAAATGGACAATAAGAAACCCGTGGAGAAAGGCGTTAAAGGCTTTTTGGTAGCTGGCTGTACGTTACTGGTGCTGTGCTGAGAGTCGAAATAAAATACATAAACAACTGCCTGAACAAGAATTATCACGGTTACCTATCACAGAGATGTAATGACGATTCTGCTTGACCTTTGTCAAACATGGCAATTGTCTGTAGGAAGCCCCTGATGCCACTGACAAATTGTGCACCTCACTTTTGTCGTGGGGTCATAGTCTGCTGTCTTTGTGAATAGTGTTTTTCAGTAGCATTAATTGGTCATGGGGTCGTAGTCTGCGGTCTTTGTGGATATATTTTCAGTTCCATCAACTCTCGGTCACAAACACAGCACTTCCACGTTTTGTGCGTTACCAGTAGAAATGATAGGGAGAAAAAAGAGACAGTGTTTGAAGCGTCCTACTCCAAGCACAAGAACCCGGTGTATCAGTTTGACCTGAAGGTCCTGCGATCGCATCCATATTTGGTCCCCGGAAAGGATGGTAGTATTGAGCTGCGTTGGAAACCATAAGTTGTTCTGGACTGGTATTTGTGTCTTAATTTCAAGAGGTTGGGTATTGAGTTCGCCGTTTCCAGTGTTGACATCATCACTGTCACAAAAACTCGCCATTTTATTGTTCCACGACGCTTATGTTGAACAACGAATCGTTATTCCGTGAGGTGACATTTTCTTGAACTTTTCGTTTTGTGTCTTCCTGTTGAAAAGAGGCACTAATTGGAGCAGCGGACGTCATAGCGTACCCAAGCGAATGCTTTGGGTTTTCCTGACTTTTCAGCTAAGCCTACAAAACCAAGGTACTGACTTCAGAGAACTTCTAAGAATTTGTCCTTTTCTAGCTAAAACTTCTGAAGGTTGTCTGCTAAAGGCTAGTAAGATTAAAAAGATCGGGAAAGATGCGGAGACTAGGAAACCTGCCGCGGGGTCTGCTTGTACAGAAAGAGGGAATTATGCTTCCTCTCAGGCACTCGTTTTTCACTATTTTTCAGATTCTTTTTCTTTCTGCTTGCCTTTATGCCTCACCCTTTCGGCCCACAGGTTTACCACGCTTTAACTTTCATTGTATTTTCTTAGAAAGAGAAAACACGTGCATCTCTAGGATGTAGGCTCGTACGACCAGCACCGACCAAAATCAGCTGACTTATTCTTTTACCTGTCAACTGAAAGGAGTCTCTAGAGGAGATAATCGACACTCCTATGACCGTACGCGTCCCGTTCTTAGCTCTTCTGGGAGACAATCCGAAGTTACTGTGTCTCCCGGCCTTGGCTTGTCTAGAGGCAAACTGTGTATGTGTTGCCCACTCCTTGTTTCTAATCTTGGGTGTACAAAATTTCGAAAGTTCACCATCTCGCCTGCATCTTCTTTGTTATTCTCGCTTTCGTGCTTAGTGGTGCCACCAAGCCGTATTCTGCCTGCTGTGGTTCGTTTGTCTGCTCCTTGCAACAGAAATTTTGTAAAAATAAAAATAAAAAGAAGACAAACGTTTTTTATGAGGGTTCTTCAAATTGTTTTTGTTGTTTTGGCCAATACTCGTTTCTATTGGGGTGGTGGGCCAAATTCTAGGGGAGGCTCCCGCCACCCCTCGCCTTCCCTTGGCGTCGTTTCTGCACATATCTCGGGTAACTTTCAACAATCTCAAGCTTATTGCTGTTGGGCCCTTCCCCACAAAGATTAACAATAATAAAGCCCACACCTTCAGTTGCTTTCCGAGCATCACGATGTTCAGATGATCTCTGCTCCCCACGACATAAGTAAATGTTTTGACGCATTGCAAACGTCTTTTCGCCGGTCTCTACATGGGAAGACGAGTCGATCTGATGACGAACGCTTTCTAAGCCCACTTGCGGATGAAAATTAAAAAAAAGCCTGCTTTGCTTTGGTGCTGACAGCGGAATGGAAGTTACAACCTGTCTGAACAAATCACTGCGTTATCTTCGGCCACGTGACTACATTTCTTACCCGTAGGCAAGTGACGGAGTGTGGCCACGCGAAGAATGACACACGCACTCTCACTAGGGAGCCTTCATGTGCGCTTTGTTAGGGTGATGCCACCCTTTGTAATACCACTCGCCGACAAACCAGCAGCCGTTTTGGTTCTCGGCGATAATCCGTGGGGCTTATAACCCTCCCGGAAACAAGCACCTTATCTCACAAGTTCGGAGCAGCGTTGTGGAACCCACGGAGGGAGGATTAGCATTTTCCCCCTCGGATGGGATTACCGATGGACACAAAGGCCACTTTCCGGCGCACGGGGAAACAATGAGAGGAACAAAATGGCGGTGGAAGAGGGTATGGGAAAGGGAAACAGGCAGTTGGCATCACTCTATGCGAAGCGCACATGACGGCACCCTACCTCTCACAAGAGCTTAGCTTTTTCCCTGCTTTCAACCCGGCGAGTAAAGTGAATCATCCTGCACCTTCCATTCCCCTCTCCCCCTTTTTTAAGCCATTTTTTTCGGCTTACTTCCCGTCCGCCCAGCACACCACTCCCTGTACCGCTCCTTCCCGAAGCATATCACTTGCCCTTGTGGTTCGGCGTGGGTACACCCGGAGGGCAAAATCACATTACAACTATTGACTGCTTAATTATTGGCTATAGTCGGTTACAAGTTAAGAAGGTAGTAGAAGCTCCTCCCCATAAGCGTGATGCGCCCGCTTCAGACGCCTCAGCAGTCGAGAAAATAGTTCGCTGAAAACGCCCCTTCTGCGTCAATGGATAGATATTGACTACAGACAGACCTTGTAGCGGGTGGCAGCTTGCGCCACCTAGCCGAGGCAAATTACTCGCTCCGGAAGGTTGAAGTAAAAAGAAGGCTTCAGTGCAACGAAAATTGTAACTTTTATAAGTAATGCATATATGGTTGTTGGTTTTAGCTTGATAACCTTCCTACACGAATTAGGTACATTCCGTGCATTTGCTGCGTTTGGTAAAAAAACCATGCGTTTCGAGTTTTTAAACCCCCTGCGATTCGCGTTTTGAAAAATCCGAAGTCGTCTTTTCTTTTCCGTTATGAATCCCAACGCGGAGACAGCGGAATGCTATTCCTCCGATTCTGCTTCGTCAAGAGAGTCTGGTGCAGCCTCGCCGTCTACGCCAAGGCGCCTCTACAAGAAGCATAAGAGCGGCGATGTCCTCAACCGAGTTGCACCGCAGCTGATAATGAACGCGTACGTTCAGATGCGACACGAACCGCCCGCCAAGCCCGGCCAGCCCGGCCTCACTGTGGAGGAGTCCTGCATCAAAGTCAGCAAACTGCTTGGCGTTGGTGTACGCACCATCGTCGAGATTAGGAAGCAGGCGAAAGAAACCGAGGGACAAGTTGTGACACCTTCTCGGAAGCGCCCAGCAAGTGAAGGCAAGAGGCGGCGCAAAGTCAGGTACGGCGACTTCACGTGCGCGCTGAGATCGTGCGTCCACCGTTTCTTTCGGCGGAACAAGGTCCCCACGGTCAAGAAGATAACGGCCAAATTCTGCACGAGCACTGAACTTCCCTCGTTGAAGGCTTGGACTGTGCGTCGCCTTGTCCACGACATCGGATTCGAGAATGACAAGAGTGAACGAAACTCGCGGCTGATTGAACGAGAGGACATCGTCGCCTGGCAGCAGAAGTACCTGCATGAGATCGCACGTCACCGACAAGATGGTCGAAAGATCTTCTACTTGGACAAGACGTGGGTGACGGCAGGGCACACTGTCTCAAGGGTGTGGGTAGACACGACCGTGGCCTCGTCTCACGACGCCTTCAA
>JABSTQ010005471.1:0-24319 GCA_013358835.2 Ixodes persulcatus
CTGGCTTCGGCAGTGTGCTGGCCTCTGAGGCTTTGGAGGTGCAGCTGGCCACGTCTAGCTCTTTTGGCGACTGGTGCCTTTTACGGAGAGGCATGAAGAATTCTTGCGCCGGACACACGTGTCTCGAAGCCAACTTGCTCAGTCGGTGTCCATCCTCGAAGGGAAAAGGTTTTGGCTGTTGCTTCATCTTCACTTAGACAACAAGCGCTCATTAAAAACACGGGACAGGGAGGACTTTTGAACGCTAACACGGGACGAGGAGAGGACTCTTGCCCGTCCTCTCCTCGTCCCGTGCTTTTTATTGACGCTTGTTGTCTAAGTGTCCATCCTTCGCGCTCCAACGATGAGGCAGGCCCAATAAAGTAATGATCACCGCACTATTCAGCACTCGCAGCAATAAAACATAACAGAACTCTCTTGAATATCTGCAGTAACCATGCCACAGATGCTGTTCCGCGAAATACCACGAAGGTTCGGGATTGCTTCGGTTATTCGCGGCCATCTTTGCCCCCCAGTGTGCACAGACGCTTCTGACTATTCTCGCCAATTTTAGCGAGACTAAAAACAACACCAGAATATTTAACAAAAACAATTTTGGAAATTCTAAATTTAAATGCATAGAATTTTTTGATCCCTAAATAATTAAAAAACTTGCGCATATAAATTGTGAATGGCCAAATTGTTTTTGTTCAATATCCTGGGGTTGTTTTTTAGTTTTGCTCAAATTGGCTGGAATAGTTGGAAGCGTCTGTGCACACTGGGAGGCAAAGATGGCCGCAGAAAAACCGAATGCAGAACCTTCGCCGTATCCTTCACGGCACATCATCTGTGGCATGGTTACTGCAGATATTCAAGAGAGTTCTGTTACGTTTTATTGCTGCGAGTGCTGAATAGTGCGGTGATCATTACTTTATTGGGCCTGCCACATCGTTGGAGCGCGAAGGATGGACACCGACTGAGCAAGTGGGCCTTCGGAGACAAGTGTCCGGCGCAAGAGTTCTTCATGCCTCTCCGTAAAAGGCAGCAGTCGCCAAAAGAGCCAGAAGTGGCCAGCTGCACCGCCAAAGCAGCCAAAGCCTCAGAAGGCCAGCACACTGCCGAAGCCAGCGACATGCCAGAAGCCCTCCACTTCAGCTCTGGCGTCTCCGGCTGTGCAAGGATAAGTATCGTGTGCCATTTCATGTTCGTGCTCACTCCATGTTCCTTATTTCTTTTCTCGGCGATCTGAATACACAGGTAGAGACTGAAAAACTTTCTGCCGGTCGCTGGTAGTAAGCTTCTGGAACACAAACAGTTCTTACAGGTCGTACCAGGGGGTGCACAAGTGCAGCGCCTAGAATTTGAGGTGGTGCATATTATCCTGGGTGTTGCCAGCCAAGCATTCAGTGTTTGCTGTACCAAATGAAAACTGATGATGGTTGAAATATGGTTTCGTTTCTAAAGCGTTTTTGTCCCCAGTGTAATATCTGAATGTGACTTAGCAGATATGTGAAGATCAGAGAGCACACCTTTACTGTGTTAGCATGGGTATATACGGCGAGACGCTCCAGGAATTGCCCTCGGCCAATCCTAATGTTCAGCATATAGGGTATGCATCAATGCGCCGGACATTAAGATTGACCCTGGGTAATTCCTGGAGCGTCTCGGCATATATACCCATGCTAAACAGTGAAAGCGGGCTCTCCAGCTTCACACACCTGCCCAAGTTACATTCACATTTTAGCTAGCCTGGTGTGTTGCTCACTAATCTAAAAAAATGGCAGGACTCGTTTCCTATGTGGCAGCCATATCTGCCCAGAATCGCGTCATGCTACCTTCCTATAATGTCAAGCAGGTTTGCTTGTTAACCGTGCATGTGTAAACTTAAAAAAAAGGGAAACAAAGGAGTTTTGAGTAGTTGTTTGTAGCCTCAAAGTCTGAACCTTCACCACAACTATAGTTTGTTTCACATTCCGAGGGAGAGAAGCTGGAGCTATGAGCACAAGCATGTTATCCTGAACAGAGCTTGCACTGCAACAAGCGTGCATGCTTTGCATGGATGCAAAAAGCTTGGAGCTCGCCCTTCCTTGTAGCTCCCAAGAGTGAGACGGAGTACAGACTGAGGTAACTAGCTCACTGCTTGCCTGAACGCCTTCCCACAGGCACGAGAACAAGTGTACTGGCACCTGGAGTCGAGCTTGCAGCGCCTGCTGCTCTGAACGAGGGACAGCACAACATACTCGAGATCCTGCAGAGTCTTGGGGCACAGCTTGACCGTGTGCCCAATGGCAAGGACACCACGGCCTCATGTTGAGCCTCGAGGCGACTGCGCAGCACAGAGGCCCCGGGAACTCCAGATCCAGGTGCATCCTACTACCTTGCCCGAAATAGGCCAGGGTTGGTGAGGGGCTCGAAGAGGGTGCCAGCCGGATGCCCACCAAGTGACCAGCCTGTCAAGGAGGCCAAGCAAGAGGCCCCATTCCCTGCAGAGGAACATGCAGGAAAATGTGCCTAGTGTGAGACTGCACTAAAGGCCTCAACAGCTGTCAGCCTTCTTGGGACCCATGTCAGGTAGGTCTCACTCAGTTGCAGACCCAGGCCTGGAAACACCGCTGTGTTAACGTCGATTGAGCTCACAGATGAGTGGCAGTCTGCAACCACGAGCACTTTGTTTGCCTGCAGGGTTACAGCATCAACATTGGTCGAGCGGTCAGCTCGAGGGACTGGACCGAGGCGCACAACCCTTCGAAGGCGCTGCTGACGGGGATCGGCGGCCGAGCGTGTTAGTGCGCCACAGCTCGGAGCACATGAAGCAGGAAGCTTGGACTGTAGAATCATTGAGGTTCAATGGCCATCTCTGCTCGCTTCAATCTGGATGAACATCGTACTGGCGTGCAGTCATGGATCACTACTGCGTGATGCACGTCAAAGGGGTGGTGCAACGATTTTAGTGTTGAAAGAATTGGCAGTTTGTATTTTTTATATTGCTTATCCAAGCACAAGTGACCAAAGCTGTGTCACGTTGCCCCGAAAGACTGCTATTCCGGTGCGTAATCGCAAAGAAAAGGAAATATTTGCCGATCTGCAGCCGCTGTGGTGGTTAACGGAACTGATGTGTGACATACTCTGGGGGATATGCGGAAGTGAACAAAACCTGTCCCGCTCCACTGCTACACTCGCCGTCACCCCCGTGGCGAAACGTCTTTTGTGTCGATAGCTCGGTGCGACCTCCGATGATTCTAATTCTTGAAAAGTTCGGCCACGTACTCAGAGGCGGAGCCCGTCCTAGTTCGGTTCGTTCCGTTGATGGAATTTTAACCGACCGAGCATTTTCGCTGGCTTGGGGTCGTGGTGTTTCATTGAGGCGCTTGATGATCTCTTCAAACTCACCTTCGAAAGCTTTTGGGTGCGAGCAGGGCTCGTACGGTGTCGTAGGTTATTCATGCAGAACGCCAGGAAGACGGCTTGCTACTTTTCAGAGCTTGTGATGTTCTTAGCCTCGAAGTAGGATTCGAGGCATTCCAACTACTAACTTCAGTTTCCACCAGGAGAAAGCTTTATAATTCATCCGTGATGAGCGGAGTCGTCCATCCTCAGGGGTCCAGAAACTTTGTCGTTAATTGAACGCATACTGGGGTGAAATGCGTTTCATTAATGAATTTTGGTAAAAGAACGGTGTAGTGAACAGGATGCTGCGACGTTTATTGAGAGAGTCTGATCTATGTTCGTGGCTTCCTGGCGCTGACAATACTTGATCCGAGTGAGGGGGGGGGGGGGGGCCGTGGGAGCGACGTCACTTGGACTCTGCACGGTGTTCTTATAAGTGTTGCCGCCGAATATAACATTCACACTGTTTACAATTGGCACCTGCAATGAAGGTTTTAAAGTTTGATCAGTTGACTCGGCGTACAGAGCCAAAGACACTTAGACTTGTGAGAAATGCTGTCAGTGCGTTGATGCGTCACCGTGATCTAAAGGTGGCTCATTCAGAGTGGGTTCGAAACTACAATAGCACGTCCTGGATGCCCAGTTCCCAGTGGTGCTGGCTAGATTGACAGCTTTCTGGCTCCTTGTCAACCCCAGTGTCACACGTGGTCGCATACCAAGCCCTTCTATAGCGTTACGGAGAAATTTTGTGACCAAGAGCTTATTAAAGGACTGTGCTACAAGTTAAGTCAACATTTGCTCTGCTGTTGGCAGTGGGTACGACTTGTGTTTCAAGACTGGATTAATGATGCGTTTATAACCTACACATAGCCATGTCACGCCGTTTGACCTTTCCCACGAGTACAACTGGCGTAGCCCATGCAGAGTTCTGCACCGGGGGCAAAATTTCTTGTTGCACGAGTTGCGTGATGCTGTAGTACACTTTTGGCTCAAGTGCCAAAGGAACAAGTCGAGGCTTGTGATACTTGGGTTTGAAGTTTAGATTTAGTGCGAAAGTGTATGTGGGTCCGCCAAGTCCTTACTCGAAGACCCTTGGAAATTCTTTTGGCAGTCCTTGAGTCTGTGGGAGTGACTCGGTTAATTGGAGGAAGTCCGTCCTTTCTCAAGCCTCGACAAAGAGTGTTTCAATTTGACATTTTCTTGAACCCCCCCACTCTCTCTCTCTCTCTCTCTCTCTCTCGCTTTCTGAATGTGCAATAGACCTTTCCGGAAAATCCCAAGAGACCTTGCAACGAGGGGAATTGTGGGGCTCTTCGGATGTACGCTCGTGCCGGCTCGAAAGCTTCGTATATCGTAGTAGTAGCCCTTTTCACTCTTTCTTATCATTAGGAGCTCAGAACATGGTAAACATTAAGTGAGTGGTAAAAAAAAAAGGTCATCACACTCTCTGTTTTGCTCTCCTTCTGCCCCCTCGGCGTTCTGAAATCGCGAACTGTTAAACAAACGTGAACTTCGTCTTCGCTTCTTGGATAATTCCTCGTGCCATACATCTGAACGTCGCAGTGCATAAAGTAGACGCTGGGGGCACCACATATTTCTGGAAAGGTCTGTTGCTCACGCATCACGTAGCTTATCGAACACTTCAAACCGGTTCCTTTCAAGCAGGCTTGCTCCACGTCTTTTCACGATCAGCAACGGTGGCTCACGCTCCTTTCCCTTGAACTGCGTGGAAATATTGACACTTCCCAGAACCTCCAACTTACATTGTGAATATGTCCAGAGAGCAGTTCAGGTTTAAGTCAATGCTGCCGTTCCAAGACGACACATTCTCTTTAGAACAATTGTGGACCAAGCATCACTATCTATGCAGATGGGAATTTCATTTACTTGAAATTCGACGATTTCTGCCCCGGTTCAATGATTCCAGACGATGACTGGATCCCGCTTCCGGAGCGTGGTGCTGGGATTTGGCCAACTACTGACGGCATGCATGTATGATATGTCCCTTTCCACCACAGAAATGGCATGTTAGAAATTATAGCTACTTGTGTCGTGCGCAACATTTTCTAGCTGTACTCGGAGATGTCTTCCCTGCGCCAGGGTTGTGGCTTGGCATTGATGAACCGTTTCATGCCTTGTGTGGGTCGTGTTTGTCAATTTGGCGAACCTCCACCGTCTCTGGAGCCCGGAAGTGTGGGGTTTCTCATTGTGGCATACTCCGCAGCAATCACAAGTTGTTGAGCCCTAGTGAAAGTGAGATTTGGCGTGGCGAGAAGGTGTCGCTGAATGGCTTCCTCGCATACCCCACAAACTAACCGGTCACAAAACTTGTACGAAAATTATGTCTACTCGCAGTGCTAAGCGACACGACGCAGCACAGCAATGTAGTCGGGCACAGACTCCCCGGAAGCACTTGTCGAGTGTGAACCGGTGACCAGTTACCAATGTCCTTAGCCCTAAGTCTCTTCAAAAGCGGAGAAAAAAAAGAGATTGAAATAGGGGCGTACACGGAGGGTTCACATGTGAGGCAGAAGACTGCACGCTTCATGTCGTCGTCCACGAACTCGTCAGCCAGCAAGTAGAATTAAAGTCCAGCTGTTCTCTAATCTGTTTTCATTCTTCTGGTGTTAATGCTGGGTACCTCCCCTGTTGTTTATGCTCATTGCCACATGTTATGTACAAAAGCAGAGGTTACATCCATTCAAACTCTCTAGATTAATGAAAGGAAGAACACTGCTGCTCATTCAAACAGATACAATCAAACGTCTGCTCCGTGTCCAGAATTGTTGGGTGCAATTTTGAATCCGACACGAGATTTTAAATCTGATTTTTTTTTCAGCCGTGTCAGTTTCGGGCTCTATTTCACATTTTTTCACATGCACACAAGTGTGATGTGAAATTCCGACATGGCGCAAATTAAGTAAGAACAGAATAGGTTTATTCATTGTTTACAATTTGTGTTTACAGCGGAAGGTGTCACAAGTTAATGCTGTTTCACTCACCCGCAACTGCTTACGAAAGGAATGGCTTGAAACCGATTTTAAGTCTCTTGTGACTGACTGGTCGGCCACTCGGGTCATAAGCTGTTGCAAGTGTGTGAAGCCGCTTTTACGTGAATAAGCTATAGTAGCTTCCAAAGTTACAACTACTTTCATGTGCCTTATACGTTTGAGGCGACATGCCCGTTCGCTCTACCCTAGTTCTCGAGAGAAACTATTATTTCCATTCGTCAACTTGTTTTAATGTTTATGTAAGCTGTTGCTTTTCAGTGTGAACTTGCCATTTTGCTTTACAGCTCATAGCCATATCGTTCCCATGTCTTCACACTGTTGATTTTTGCATGCATCTGCATCATATAAAGGCCTCGGTTGTTTCGAAGGGACTGAGGAAATAGCATTCTTTCAAACCACCACTGCATTGCAACGATATATTTAATGTGGTGAAATAAAAACTTCTCGAGTTCAAAGTATGCGGTATGCCCTCTTGTTTTTTCTCTTCATAGTTCTGGGCATGCCTATCGTCATACGAGTGTTTCTGACGCTACTAAGCTAATCTTTTTACGACTTCCCCAATTTGCGGTTCGAGCGTCGAGCAGGTGTAGATAAAGCGGCATTTATTTTGGGTCGGGAGAGCCGCGGCACCGCTAGAAGGCAAGCACGGAGATCTGCGTCGCCGCGAGTAACGGTGATGCGATGACAACGTACAGGCGAAATAAAATGCTTTCAATACTTGAAATTGAGCTTGTGGGTCAGCGTAAGCGTTCGTGACGACAGAGAATATTTTCGTATCGAAAAAGGCAAGCGTTCATGCATGACATGGTTCACATCCGCCGCGTCGGCGACGAACCTGCTCAGCAAGAATAAAGTCTACACCAGCGGCGACATCGAGAGAAGGCTCGACTTCGGAAACCAGCGGTAGGCGTTGGTAGTATCCCTGCTTCGCTCTTATCAAGCGACGAGTTGGGAACGCTAAGAGAAGTACTTGCGCCTTTTACGCACTCCTGCAGAAGCACGATGCGAAACGCCGCATACTGCGGACGTCGCGTAGTTGTGTCACGGAGTGTTGAGTCCCTCGCGTCACCGCGTTCACAGCGTCTCAGTCGCGCGTCTCAGTCGCGACTGCGTCGACCGCGTAGGCTTCCCGTTTCAAGCGTTTCTGGCTTCAGCCGCGACTGCATCGATGATCGACCGCATAAGCTTCGTGTTTCAGGCGGCGGCGGGCGCCATGTTTACCGTACCACAGCGGCGCGAGTGACGTCATGTCACGTGACAATTCACAAACCAATAAAACAACCGGTTTCGGTTTAAAGCGGAAGTGACGTCATGTCACGTGACATAACAATTTGCTTGGGCGGAAGTGACGTCATGTCACGTGACAAGGGGGCGTGGCCAGGTGCTGTACGGGATATGGTTTGCTTATACGCGGCCGGGGCCCAAGACATCCTGGGTCCAGGCTGCGACGGGGTGAATCCATGGTAGGGCCACGGGGGGTAGCCGGGTTGGCCATATTGAACAGCACCGGTGGAGGAAGACGGCCATGGACCGCCATCTTGAAAGCTCGGCCGACTCGGCGTTCGAATGGGCGCGCGCTCCTGAACGCGCTGGACTTCAGCCGGTGCCGATGCCTGGGGTTGTTCGTGACGATCAAAGGATTCCGCCTTCTTCGCGGACTGCTCATATTGAAGTGCTAACTGGATAGACCTAGATAGCGTAGGCACCTCACTGCCGGTACATTCTCGAAGAATTCGATCCTGGACGCGTTTCGAGTCCAACCCTTCCAGGAAAGCCTCACACAACCGTTCATCTAGGTTGTCCCCGAAAGCACAAAACGAGCCCTGCCGGCGCAGCTGGGCGAGGAACTCGCTAACCGTCTCTCCGGGACGCTGAATCATCTCTCGAAACTTCCTGCGTTCTAGCGAAACACAGCCGGAAAACTCGAAGTGATTACCGACGGCTTCTAGAAATGCTTGGAACGCGTCGGTTCCTTCAGCGACGGGCGTCTCATCGAGTTGAAGGCATCCACGATGCGCTGCCCTTCTGTACCCAACAAAGAAAAGAGCATGGCTTTCTTACGACGAGGTTCGACGGCGCGTAACCCCGACGCGTCAAGGAACGAGAGGCAGGAACGCTTCCAGGCAGGCCAAGCTACGGCTGGCGAACCGGGTACAGCTAAGAACACGGCCGGCGGAGGGAACACTGTCGGCCCGACCGACGCAACTGATGACGTTGCAGTGGAAGAAGGAGATGAAGTCATTTTTTTTTTAAGGGTTATGTGAAACGCAAAAGTGGACGTACTGGGCGAGGTTGTGTGCAGACAGAAACGCACCCTCAACCCCTAAAGACAAGATGAACTATACTAAGCCTATACAAGAACATGGCGAAGCGCCGAAACGAAGACCTCGGAGCAAAAACAAAACTGCATACTGGAACGCTTGCCGGGGCCTACTGCGGCAAAGCAAGCAACCGTGAAAACTAAAGAGCGGTTACGCGCCGGTATACACCTTTCCAAGAAACACTCGACCCCAGGGGCAGCAAACCGCTTTCGAGCCCATTCACTGGGTTTGAGACTAGACTCTCACCGGCGTCCTTGTTAACCCTAACCGAGTGGACTGTGATTTCGATAGGCGCAGCCTGCGTAGGCGCTGTTTCAAACGCTGCTGGTGGCTAAATTCTCGTCTTTTCCCGCTGTATTTTGTGTTTCATGGTGCATGTATTTTCCCGAGGTCATTAAGAAAGCATTGTACCACATTTGAAAAAAAAAAGATCAATAAAAAAACCTATAAACTATTTTCTTGGGTACGCGCGCAACAGAACGAATGCGACTGAAATGTATAGTTCTAGTTGTTTTTTTTTACGATAAGTTTTGACGGCGCCGCGCGATTCGCCGCATGTCAAACGACAAAGCGCTTAGCTGTCGAAAATAATTTACAACAGAAGATAGCCGAAAGGCATGCATTTTTCGCGCTCACAAATAACGTGTTCACTGATGGACAGGACACGGACATAGAATTTAGCAAGTGTTAACATTCGAACAACATATTGTACGTACCACACGATGAAGCGTTATCCGAAAAGAATTTATTTGAGAAAGATCTCAAATAACACAGTCATAGTCGACGACAATCACATCTTGACGATCGGACGGAATCCAAGTTGACTTCGTTTTGGGGAGAGCTTCCTTTTTTCACAACAGCACCAATGCAAAGGAATGAACGCGACTGACCCGTTTCCCACCCACGCCGGACGCGTGGCTAGTTTTGGAGGTGACTGAGGATTCTACGCGGATTATCTCTGGGAGGGGGGAGAACAATGCTCGCAAAATCGCGTCGAGGGTCGTTCGACGTCCTTCACCTCCTTCGTTTCCCGTGAATCTCGAGCAGAAAAGCTTGAATGGCAGGCACTTACCAGCCTTATTTCTCACAATGGAGGATAACACAGAAAGGGTGCGTAGTACGCATAAAAAAAATTAAGTGAAGACTTTCAAGAGGCGCCAGAAAACGTCGAATGCAAAACCGCAAAAACGCAGGTAGAGAACCGCGCTGAGTTGGTCTTCACAGTCCAAGATGGTGGCAGAAAATTTCTAGCTGATAGAGGGCGCGAGAGTCGCTTCAGCCGAGCAACATGGCGACGGCCTAGGAGCGTTTTTTGGAAAGGTGTATTCCAACCACCGAACCGGGACGCGGAGAGCCGCCGACCCCTACACCTGACTCAGCTGGACATCGTGCAAAAACCTCTAAAAAATTATCCCATCCTCGTCGCCATTGTAATATTTTAAGTTAAAAAGGGGCTAAGACTACATGATAAGAAAGGTGGTTACCGTCCGGTGACCGAAGCAGACGCCCGGAGGCGTAAAGAAGCAGTCCAGCCAAGTCAAGGGTCAGCGAGCATCTGTTCTTTTTCGGGCCAGCCCTTAGGCGCGTGCCGTTCGCTCGTGTTTATTGCGTCATACGCTGTACCGGTCGGCGTGAGACCGGTAGCGCCATCTCTTTTAATTCAAAGAATACAACGCTTTGCTTTGCCTCTGGGTAAGATATCCCAAGCGGCACAAGAATATTAGGCGAATATCTACACAATATTGTTGACAAATACTCAGAATATACGGTTCTCCCATCCACACGATGTGGAGACAATATCGTTTCAAAAGTGGGGCAGTACCAGAACAATATCACTGGAGTACCGCCACCGTCAGGCTGAGTACCCACCGGACGCCGAGTATATCTATAGAGTACCAGCAGCGTCGGCTGAATGCACGCCGGACGTCGCGTGTTAATCCAAGGTCAATGGACCTTTTTCGAGAAGCGTTCTGCGCACGCGCGATCGCCCGATGCCAAGCGGCGGAAGTCGGTACCAGAAATCGAGGAAATTCGGAAGGACGCTGTGAATCAAAGAGTAGAAAGCGTAATTTCAGCATACATATAATTGCGTTACACAAAAAAAGAAAGTGGACGGAAAGCAAAACACGACGTCTGGACGGACGCCACGAATGCCCCTCCTTAAAGTCGCGTTGGGCACTCGCCGCTGCTCAGAGGGCGAAGAAACTGGTAGCGTAGCTCCCATTATCGATTGGTAGCGCAGGTAGGTCACTTCCTCGATTTTTAGTTCGTGCAGCCACCGCCTGGTGCCGTCGGTATGTGGAAAAGGTCCATTGAGTCGTCGGAGTACCCACCGGATATCGCCCGTATATCCATAGAGTACTTGGAGCGTCGGCTGAGTATCCACCGGGCATCGCGTATGTCAATCGAGCTGGCGTGTCGTCTGAGCACTTGCTGGATATCGCGCGTATATCTATAGGGAGTATTCACTGGCGGCCATAGTTGTGTGCGCGAATGCTGAGCGCGTGCAGATGGCGAGCTTCCACAGTTCTTTTGCAACGTGCATTCCGCACCATCAAGAGTGGCGGTCTCAGCAGCCTATATATGTGAGCTCGTTCTGAGCATGCGCTCTAAACAGCACCCACAAATATGGCGTCCAGTGAATACTCCCTATAGAGTACTTAGAGCGTCGGCTGAGTATCCGCCGGGGGTCGAGAATTTCAATTTTGTACTGGCAGTGTCGTCCGAACACCCGCCAGATATCGCACGTATATCTACAGAGTACTTGGAGCCTCGGCGCTATAGTCCGTTGCAGCTCAAGATGGTAGGGCGAGGGTAAGACGGGCCGGAAAGGAGGAAGCAGACGGAACGCTGGAGAAGAGAGGGGGAAACCTCCTTCCCTCTTTAGTGTTCCGTCTGCTTCCTCCTCCCCGGCCCGTCTTATTCTCACCCTACCTTCTCGAGTTGCAACGGACTACAGATACCGCCCAATTTATGTGCTACAAAAATATTTTTATTTGCTCACGCCAACATTACGCTTCGGGCTTTTTTGGCACCTTTATTATACACACATGTAGATACAATACGCATACCACAAGCATCAGCTGAACATATACATTGAGCGCATACACATACACGGCACATACAAACATCCGCCCAACAGCGCACTAACCAACACGTCCTAGAAATAAGACCGTAGCGCTCTTCTCGTGACGTCGCAACGGAAGGCCATCGGGGGCGTGCGACGAAGCGAAGGCGACGCGCGTGGATTAACCGTCAAACGCGCGTCTTATTAGCTAAAATGAATGCTGCACATAGCAACTGGTCTAGAAAACAGCTTATTACACGGGCAAAACGTTACACCGCTAAATAATCGGTACGAAATGGTACGAGGTATGCGTATAAGACAGTGACAGTACGAAGCCTCCGCGCCTCCACCACGGAGGAGAACAGCGCCGCGAGGCGTCAAAAAGGGATGACGTATCTCACGTGATGCGCGCTCCGCGGAGGAAAGTGGCAGATTTCTCCTTCGTGTAGGTATTCACACGAGGGAGAAATCCTGGGGATTTCTCCCCGGCTCGCGCGCCTCACGAGATGAAAACGCGAGGCTTTTGCACATCGCAAAGCCTGACGTTTTCGTCGTGGGATGCGCGTGCCGGGGAGAAATCTCCGGGATTTCTCTCTCGTGTGAATACCCCTTAAGGTGTATTCACACAGCGGACGAATTCCGGGAACGATGTCCGCGGACTTGAGAAATATGCGTATCACCTGACTTCGACGTCACAACGGACAAGTCCCGGGACTTGTGCAAGCGCGAGGACATGCGAATTAATACTCCATGGTTGCCGTGAACCAAGGCGAGAACTGCGAGTCCGAGCTCGTATCTTCCTCGTTGCCTCAGGATTGGTATTTCCCAACGCTCTCATCTCGCGCTGATAGTTTCGGTTGTGCTTCGCTGCGTTCCAAGCTACAAGAGAACGGCCACACAACGGACGTGACGGTCGATTCCAATCCCGCCAGCGTCTGATGAACCTGGCATTGAAGACGACAACGATGAAGGCCCTCAGCGATGAAGCGACGCTGTGTTTAAATGCATTCGTAGAAGAGTTTCCACAGCTTTGGTGCCTTCAAAACGACCAGTACCGCAACGACATAAAATCAGAGCTCTGGAAACAAATTGCCAACGAAGTGGAACGGCGCTACTCTCAGTATAGGGCCTTACACGGAAGGTAAGTTCATTGAAGGCAGACTAATTAGAGTACTCCGAGTTGTATTTGACCGCTTATTCTTGTCTGATATTTCAGAGGGAGTGAGGGGCTTTTTTCAAAATAAGCGAAGCGTCTTGAGACGTACGGGAGAAGGAGAAGATGATGAAGACGAAGAGCGGCCAAGCTGCGGAGTACACGCACAACGGTAGATGGAGGTTCTACCTGTGAACGAGTGTCTGATCGGTCTGATCTCTCGTGCGGAAAAGCAGCAGCATAGCGAAATTCAAGAAGGAAGCTTCAAGAATGAGACGATGGCCGGAGAAAAGAAGACGTGCATGAAAACAAGGTCGCAATTCTTTCCTCGGATTTTCAATTGCCTTTTCATCTCAAAAGCAAGTTCTTCCCGGCTCTCCAACTTGTTCCATCGACAAACTACAGCTTTTCGGAGACGGGCATGTATGATGAAGAAAACTATGCCTGATGCTAAAGTCACACCTTCGAAATCCACCGAAGACCACTCCTACTCGTCCCAGGCAATTCAGGAGCAAGGGGTGAACCCCTCAACAGCGACAAATAATTTGTCTTCGTCAATTGCCCTCACGCAAGCTGACCCAACGCAGAGCCAACTTGAATCTACCACCATGGATATGGATCTCCAAATCACTGACGACCAAGAGGGATTCATCTTGATCCCGAACAAGAAGCGCCGCCACTCCAGTGACAGTGTCATCTCAAAATCCACCATACAGACTCCAGAGCACCCCGTAGGTCTCACTGTGATCTTCTCTCCAACCAATCCTGAACAATCCTTGATGAAGTTGAACATGAACAAAGTCTCCGACGCCTTTGAACTCCACTGCCCGGAGTGCATCCTAATGGTACGCCCAAACAAAAGGCTTAATTTCATCGCAGTAGATACACGAAACTCGCTCGCTACCAAAGCACTGCTGCAACTTACTAAGCTTTGTGGAATGGACGTTAGGGTGCACGAACCAGGACCTCGATCTGCTGCAGTAGGCGTCATACGGGGCGTAGAAAAGGACGTCGCTGATTCAGACATGCAGAAGTATATGTCTTCAGATATACCCATCTTTCATATTAGGCGACTGGGAGACTCTACATCTATCAAAATAACGTTTGACTCACCCATTCTGCCAAGATATGTGCTCTTTTCTCGAGTCCGATATCAGGTGTGGCAATTCGAGGAGCGCCCTTTGCAATGCAAAAATTGCGGCCGCTATGGTCACAAAGGCGTAACTTGCGAAAAGAAAGAAACCTGTTCCAGATGCGGGGAAGGGCACAGCAAAGAAACATGTCATGCTGATCATCCGAAATGCATCAATTGTGCAAGTCAACATGACGCACTCACACCCACTTGTCCGGTGCGAATTGAACAGCAGAGAAAAACTGAGCTTCGCAAAAAGCACTTTGTCACAGCTCCTGCAAGTGACACCATCACGCAAAGGCAACAAGAGCAGCCTACGACAGAAACGCGCTCTGAAAACGTGCAAAAAAATCAAGAGGATACAGAAACACAGCGCCCTTTAAATTCTGTGTCTAAGAAAGCTTTTAGAGATATTTTAACTGGCAACTCTCCATCTAAACCCCCTCCAAAAAACTATGTGCAGGGCAGCACACCCACAAAATTGATGGAAGTTCACCATGCGCAGTCAAGGGAAAAGCCGGCAACTCAAAGAATCACACCGCCTGATGGTAGTAATCTTGCCTCTGTCTCTATCCCCAAGCATGTGTCCGACAGAAGAAAGGTATCAGAAAACAGAGACTTTCTACTTAACACACCCTTAACTATGGTTCTTGATTTTGTCAGAGGCTTTCCACCTGGGCTCCGATAGTACTCAGTCTGATAGATTTAATTTCGCCAAATCTTCTAGATTGGCTCAATTAAGAGAACCATTTCATAATATCCTCGATCAAACTACTGTCGTTCAATGAAATTCAAATGGTATTCGCTCAAAAATGTCGGACTTCAAACAACTTGTGCATAAACACTCTTTCCCCCTGCTAGCGATATCAGAAGCTCGAATAGATGATATTTCAAAACTTCGACTCTCAGGATATTCGTTTATTTTATCAAAAAGGACAAACGGGGTAAGTCGGGCGTTAATAGGTATCCGGGTTGACCTTGTCTCCACCGGGTATGAGGTCTCCCATCATGAAACAAACGAATATGCGTGCGTGATTGTAAGAAACAAATCAAAAACATTTACACTCATTTCCGCATATATTCAGCCTCAAGTACCTTTTGATGTTGGCCGTCTGGAAGCCCTATTAGAGGCGACTCCCTCCCCTCATATATTGTGTGGCGATTTTAATGCTCACCATGAACTTTGGGGGTGCAGGTATAGCGACAAGCGCGGTTTTGCACTAATTTGTATCAGTGAAAGATTTAATAATTTAATCGATCAGCCATTCACACTGAGTGAACTTGACAGCGCGCTACAAAATACCAAGAAAAAGTCTTCGCCTGGTCCTGATGGAGTGACGTATGCTGCCTTTTCTCGACTGAAGAACGCTCCACGGCGTAGATTACTTGAAGTATTCAACACATCCTTTACAAATAGCTCAGTCCCCACTGAATGGAAAAGAGCCAAGATTATGCCTATTTTGAAATCGGGTCAATCTCAATTTCATTTAAGATCATACAAACCAATCGCTCTCACAAGGTGTATAGGAAAAGGTATGGAAAAAATGATACTTACAAGGCTCAACTGGTACCTAGAAATTAATAACATCAACCCTGAAGTGATGTCTGGTTTTAGACCTGGGCGGTCAGCAGCAGATAATGTAATAGACCTAGTTACTTGTGTAGAACATGGCATATCCCAAATGCAAACAACAATAGCAATCTTTCTTGACATTAGCAAAGAGTTCGATTGCATTCAACACGCTGCCATATTAACGGCTTTATCTGAACACGGAATTGGTGGCCAAATATACGCATGGATCCAAGATTACCTTTCTGAAAGAACTATATTCATGGATACAATGGAAGGTTGCACCTCCTATCATACTGTTAGTATGGGTGTCCCACAGGGTGGCGTCCTCAGTCCGACGCTATTCAATTTAAGTCTGATATCACTCGTGCAACATCTACCCCAAGGAGTAAATATTACTCTCTATGCAGATGATGTTTGCATACGGACGACTAACCGAAATCGATTTATCTCTCAAAGGAAGCTTCGAATACTCAGTAATTTCCTTCATTCACGCGGGCTCAGCCTCTCACCTGAAAAAACAGTAGCAATAGCCTTCACACGCATGTCAATGAAAAGATTTCCTTTAGTCCTTGCAGGAAAGTTGATCTCTTATGCTTCTCAACACATATTTTTGGGATTCACTCTTGACAGAAACCTGACATGGACACCCCACATCAAGCGATTGAGGAAAAAGATAGACTCCGCGTGTCATATTCTTCGCTGTTTGACCGGTAGATCCTGGGGTAAATCATCATATTCCATGCTCAGATTACAAAATTCTATTGTGAATGGCTTGCTGCGATATTCATTACCCGTACTTCACACATGTGCGAGCAGCATGAAGAATCTCCAGGCTGGACATAATAAATCTTAGCGGTTATGTCTCGGATTGCCACCAGACTCACCCACGATACCAACACTTGCCGAAGCCGGACAATTTCCGCTTGAAATAATGTGTATTCAGGAAATTCTACGCGTGTATCTCAGATATAAAACTCAGCATCGTCAACATCACCTTACGAATGCACATTTGAGGCGCCCAAACGCGGAGATTTCATCGCACATCGCACTTATACAGCATGATATCCCACAATTTGCTGTCTTCTCCGAAGCTCCACATTGTCCACCTTGGATCTTGCCTCCACCCATTGTGTCTTGTGGGATTCGACATGCCTTACTGCACCACGAGGTCAATCCCACTCCGTAGCTCGATGTTGAGGAGTGCTACGGCCGGGTCCGTCCGGAGGCTGCCGTGGACTCCGATGAGAGGAATCACTCCGAAACACAAAGATACTGAAGAAGCGGGTTTATTCGGCTCCTGTGCCACCACGCTGTACCCGTCGGCAAAACTAATAAATGAAAAGAACGGAAAAATGGCGGCGCTGTCGCATTAGACAGATTCACCTGGAGGGGGCCCACGCTGCCGTATTAGGCAGATTCGTGGAAAGGGGGAAGCTCCATAAAGAACGAGGTTCCGTGGCCCAGAGCCTACCCCGACGAGAGTCCGGCAGCCGTTCGCGGGCCGCTTATCTAGCCAGCGGAAAAATGGACGCGCCCGGGGTAGGTGGTATGGCTTTTCCCGCAGATGGGCCGCGTCCACAATCATTTCCAAGGGTGCGCCGGTGGCACGTTCACCACAAAAGGGCGAGGGTAGACACGCCCTCTTCGAGGAATGCGGCCTTGCCCCCGTATCCGGGATGACGTCGCCATAACGCTCCCACGGCCTGCGTGTGCTAGGCCTAGATAGGGAGACGGGGAACACGTGGTTCCCACAGCCTTTACACATAAACGGGGTTGAGAACAAATCCTCACAGTCCAAAATTGTTCAGCTACAATATACATTGTCACATATACATACTAGATACCCGGACTTTATGCATATATTTACCGATGTAGCAACAAGTGAAAGCTCCTCGTCCTCAGGATTGTTTATCCCTTCTATAGAACTAGTTCAGTCCTTCCAGCTCTCAAGAGTATCATCCACTGCAGCTGAACTCCATGGCATCAAAAAAGCACTGCAGCACATTCTGGACTGCAGTCTACGACGAAAATGGGTCATCTTTTCAGACTCACAAGCAGCACTACAGTGCTTAAAAAAACCCCTTAGCAAATCAACTAATCCGGCGCTGGTTTCTGAACTTCTATTTATTCACGGCACGGCAGCAAACAATGGACAACACACTGTGTTCCAGTGGGTGCCAGGTCACTCTGGTCTTCCCGGAAATGACGCAGCAGACGCTGCGGCTGCCTGCGGACATAACGTAGAGCTTTGTGAAGACGTACCGTTCACAAAAGCGGACTGCCGTCAACTAATTAGAACATTAGGAAAAAAAACTCTTTCTTGAGACCTGGACACCTACATATTACCACACCTTCCCTCATCGTATTGACCCGCTTTTACAGAACTTTCTGCCAAAAGGCCTCCCAAGAGATCTAGACACCCTTCTTCATCGGCTAAGACTCAACGTACCCTACACAAATCAGCACAAATACAAATTGGGATTTCTTTGCAGCCCTAACTGCAGCGCATGCAATATAGCAGAAACTATTGAACATATCATTTCCGACTGTCCACTCTACAACACTGAACGTGCGGAGCTCCAGAATTCTATGCCAAGTCACCATACAAACGACATGAGCATATCATCAATTTTAGGCCACTGGCCGTCGCCATTTTTCCAGCGCAAGGCCTTGAAGAGCATTTCAGAATTTCTTGAAAATCCAGGCCTGGCAGAGAGACTTTAGCGATAAAACCTGGTTATAATTTTTATCCTAACGATAACTGTGACAGTAGCTGCTCTATGAATATTTGTGACTATGAGTATATTTGTGACTGTGACTGATGACCATGAATGTGAGTGTGACGATGAAAGTGTTCTGACTGCCCACACAAAGAGACGTCGCCAGTTGAAATGTGTGTGGGCATTTACGCCGAAGTGTGCGTCCCGCTTCTCCCTCTCTTTTCCCTCTTCTTCTGACACTCTTTTATCGTTTTTCCCTTCTCCTAACAGAGTAGCCAGTCGAGGGTACTCCTTGGCTTACCTCTCTGTTCTCTCTATCTTTCTGTTTTAATAAAATAAAAAAGACGATGGCTGCAAAAGCCTGTAATTGCGAGTATTAAACTTCATGTTTGTTTTCTTATTAATCAAGAATAAGTTATGCGACTTAAATAGCTAAAACGATAGCTAACATACCGCTGTCCTGTTCTTGGATCACAGCAAACCTGTCCTTTCCCGGGAGTGAGTCTTACCAACACGAGGATCCCAATGAAGTGAGTAACGTTTGGCGGGTTGACCGATTCGTCTAACTTGATTGGCCGTAAACACTTTCACATTTGGCACGCCTAGCAAAAATCGAATTTCCAACGTACATACCTGAAATTGGGCACACGAACGTCGTTTATTCCAAAGTTTTTGCCTATTTTTTTTCAGACGTCAACTCGGGAGTAGCGAATTATTAGAAAGATAACAAAAATGGCAGACGCAATCTGGTTCGCGACGCCACTCCCAGGTGGCGCACTGAACGCAAAAACGCGGGAAACGCCGCACGAAAGGCTGGCGTCGGGCAAGATAATCGCGATGAAAAGTGATTTTAACGAAATATAGGAACGATTGTTGAAATTACCTGTTTCAAGTCAAGTTTTGACAGATCGTCATGCAAGCAAGAAGATACCATGATGTGACGAGATCATTTATTAACAGCCTGGAATAGCAAATGGTGCTGCTACCGTTACAGACAAGTTCGTTTTGAGTTATCATTTCATTATGATTTTTACAGGGCCGCTGTAACTCATAAAGTAATTTTTTTTTTTTTCATACACCTTGGGTATAATTAATACCCCTGCCAGACGGGAACCTAAAAGGACCTTTACGCCAAAGGACCTTTAGTGTAAATGTCCTTTAGGCAGTGCCACACGGCAACTTAAATGACATTTAGCGTAAAGGTCCTTTTCGCGAACCTGAGTTCCCGCAACTCCTTTACGGCTGCTAAAGGCCTACTCTCGTCAGCAGCGGTCTACACTAGAGACGCGGATTGAAATTAAATATCGTACTGATATCTAAAATCAATATTTTTGTAATTTTATTATTAAAAAAAAAGCGTGTTTGACGTATATTTTGTACAGACCTCGCTCTACTAATATTTTTCTGTACTCACGGCCCCAGCTATCTAGTAGGCCTAGTCGTCCCGCTGCTCGCCTGCTCGCATCGTTCGCTTCGGCACTTCGGTTTTCCCCCTTTCGATTTTTCTTACAACCATAGTTATCTAGCTTTTATTTCTCTACTTTATATTTTATTATCCTTTAATAGTGTATTACTAACTGTACTGTATATATTTAATCTTTTTTTTGTACATATATATTTCTATATCTCTCGTGTCGTGCGATATGTCGAACGACGGAGGAGCGTCGACGAGTAGGAAGGGGTCGCCGCGCGTCCATTGGAGCGTTGACGCGACCTGGGCGCTGATTCGGCTGTGGGAGGATCGGCTGGAGGACCTCCGTCGCGCCAAGAGGAACGGTGCCGTTTACGCCGAGATCGCGGAAGCGTTGAATGCCCTGGGCTTTCAAACGACAAGGGACCAGGTCCACACCAAGATCGAGAATCTGTGCAGCACTTATCGGTAAGGAAAACTTCTCACGTTTGGTGTAACCTGCTAGTAGTACGAACACACGCACGCCAAACAGTGCCGATAGGGACGACCGTTCAATTTGTACGGCGCGCAGACAGGGCTCGCCTACCCGCAGTGTTTGTCTCGCGTGCCGTGTTCGGCCACCGCTCCTTTGCGTAGCCCGTACGCGTGTTGAGTAGCCGTCCTCGCCTGCAGCACGGTTCAAAGCTTCAGAGCTGACTTGCCATGTTTCATGATCTCCGCGCCTCAAACCACATAACGCATCGGTACTGAAAGCTTAACTCACCTAGGAGCAAAATCCGTTTGAATCTACAGGGTGAGTCAAAGGGATCGATGGCTGTTTGAAGGGACGGCATAAATCGGTTTCTAAACGTATCAGGCTACAATTTTAAATAAAGGTAACGGTGAACGTGCATCAAGGGTACAAAAAATTTCACTGTAGAAACTTGAGTAAACAGTCAGAAATGAAAAACATGGAATTCCTACCCACTGCGACTTAAAGGGGTCTGATTAGCGCAACAGTCGGACTCGACAGATATCAGCAGTGCTCTCAGCGTCGTCAGCAGTGAAGGCACCGAGTACGGCATTTTTCAGCGTCGGCTTCGGTGATGACAACTCTTGTTGGTGGCTTGTTTTGGTTGTTCCCCTCCTCGTTGAGGCGCTTCACACAGCCCAGAGGTTGCCGTCGAAACTCCACCCAGAAGCAGTGGGATCCATATGCTCACATGCTTCGGCTACCTTTGTAAAAACTTAGTTCGACATGTTCAGAAACAGATTTTTGAGGTTCTTTCGAAGAGCCATCAATCCCTTTGACTTCAACTATACTATATGTGTTTGTATGTTGTAAGCAATAACACGTAATGCCACAGAAGGCCTAACCTGACGTTGGACATTGCGATATGATTAGAAAGTAAAACATGCTGATTTTTATGTGCAGGCACAGTGTACACGGTTTGCACTGACATCATACCACTTGGCATTGTGGCAGCTGGTGTGTGTGTGTCCCTTCTGCAGCATATGTTCCACCCCACTGAGCTTGTTTTTCTCCACAATAATAAGTAGAACTGGCCACCTGCACAATGCCATGACGTCACATGCAAGCCATGTAAAACAGGTAGCATCATATGTGTGCCGATCTTCAATCTGAAGGTGGTTTGCAAAGCGATTTCTGTTTATTAGGTTTTGTGAGTGTTGCATGTACATTTACGGAGCTACATGAATGTGACACTTACAGCTGCCTTAATTTTTAGGAAACATTCGCGGGAAGGCACCACCACGGGATCCGGGAAGCTGACCTGGGCCTACTTCTTCGCCATCCATAGGTTCATGGGGTCGCTGCCACTTAGCAACAGCAGCCTGGTTGAAGAGAGCTGCTCGGACCGTGCTACGCCTGCAGTAGTGCAGGTCGGCTGGTGATATCAATCTTTCATAACAAGGTTTCTCCATTGTTGGATACTCTACGGTTCCTGTAAACACCAACTCGTGTTTACAAACAAATCGGCAAGCTCTTATATGAAAAGCAAGTTGTCTGCTTCCGACCTGCCTGTCAGAGATCCAGCGATTCTGCATGAACTAGGACTCGTCCTCCGTCAAATAGAAGAGGAAATACTTCAAAGGCTACACTAGCGCTTCCAAAGGGTGGCTACTGCCCTTTATGTGCCCTCGTTGGAGGTTCCTAGACGGGCCATCGGCACAGCAATGGCGACGATACCGAAAGTGGAGCAGGCGACTGCAGGTCTCTCACTTGTCGGGTAAGTTAGCCCTCGTGTTGTTACTTTGGAAGCTAAGGCTGCTGTATAGAGCAGCCCTATACTCCGTTTCACAATGACTTAGCGAACTGTGGAGGCTGCAGCTTCCGCGACCCAATAAGAGCGTCGGAGCAAGGCACGTGACAACACTCCATAATCGAGGCCACGGAGCTAAGCCTCGTTACCACCACAACAACAGCATTGTCCGTGACAAAAAGTAGTTCTAGGCTTCTTTTACTGTTAGTAGTGGCTTCTTTTACTGTTAGTTGGTTGGTTTCGCAGCAGACTACTCTTGATCAGCAGATGACAGCCAGTTCCTCCAGGTCTTGATTTTGGCGCAGTGACACGAACGCTTCTGTGACATAGTGTCACATGCCTCGCTCCAACGCTGTTATTGGGTCGCCGGAGCCGTAGCCTCCACAGTTTGCTAAGTTATCGTGAAACGGAGTATAGGCAAATCTAGTGCTGTAATTGGTAGACTTATGACCAAAGGTGGTGGCCAGGTCGTTATTTAGAGAGCAGTTGGTGGATGGGTGTCAACTCATTGAATATAGTTAAGGAAGAAGTCGTAGAGGCCAAAGATGACAGCAGATTCCTCATGCCCATGCGTCCGGAAGTGATGGTACAGAGCGCGACACTGTTAGCGCAAACAAGCGATCGCCAGTTTTTCCAGTTTTTTTCTTTGAAACCAAGGGATGTCATTCAAGTTGTTATACACCAACTCATGTTTACAAACAAACCGGAGCGCCCCTAGCGGACGCCACCGGCGCCGCGCATGCGCGGTGGACGGTGGGCAAGAAGCCCGCCGTCGCCCATAAACAAACCATTGAGTTGCGTTGTTGTCGGCGTCGGTGGGAGCCCCCGTGCTCTTTTTCGCGTTGGAATTGTTGATTCTACGTCCTTCTAACAATGTCCGACTACTTGAGCGGCTTCAGCAAAATTAACAAGGCAAAACTTTGGGTGAATAATGTGACGTGCGGCGATTCATTTCACGTGGACGCCGAAGAATTGGCGCTAAAGCTCGACTCCCACGATGAGATTCTGCTCGCTATCTTTAGTTGCGACGTCGCTCGGGCTGAAAAAGCTTGGACCGTAGCTGAGATGGTGGACGTCGATACTGAAAACCGCAGAGTAGAATCGGGCATACAAGTCTGTGACGGCAACTGGTAACAATGATCAACATCTTCTTGTATATACTGTTTACACTTAGCCTACTTACCCCAACCAACCTTCAAAAGTGTTTTGAGGCCTGCACTTAGTTCTTAGAGCAATTACCGGGTCGTTTGGTTTACGGGCCGCTGTCGTTTGAACGAGCTGACGACAAAAAGGAGAGAAGTTTGAACGAGCAGACGACAGTTCGAACGCATGCGCAATGGTGCGGGCAAGCACTGCCCGCACCAGTGCTTGCCAAGGTGCGGGCAAGCATGTCACGTTGTCGGCGTCTGTGTGAGTATGCATACTCGTTTTCGCGTTGGAATTGTCGATTCTACATTCTCATAGCAAGGTCTTAGCACTTCAATGGCCTGAGCAAAATAATCAAGGCTCGTTACGCCGCTAAACTTTGCGTAAATAATTTGACGTGCGGCGATTCATTTGCATGAACGCCGCAGAATGGACGTCAAAACCATGATGAGATTCTTCTAGCTATTTTCGGTGGCGACGTTGCTCGTGCTGCAAAAGTGTAGAAGGTAGCGGCGATGATCGACGTCGATACTGAAAATCGGAAGCGGGAACAGACCAAGCGTAACAAGTCGGTGATGGCCACTGGTACCAATGATCAACATCTTGTATCTACTGTTTACACCGAGCCTACTTAAGTCTTTTGAGGCCTGCAATTACTTCTTATTGCAATCACCGGTTCAAAGTTTGGTCTATGGGCCGCTTTTGTTCGATTGAGCAGACGACAAAAAGCAGACAAGTTTGAAAGAGCAGACAAAAGTTCGAAAGATCAGGCGGCCGTGTGAATTTGAAGACTCACTGAACCCGTGGCTGGTCCGGACAACTTGGCAATTTTCTCTCGTTCACGTTGGAACAAAAGAAATACATCTGGCGACCACAAAGTGTTGCCCGCACAAGCAGTCTTAGTTCGACAGCGTCTGCTTTGCCCTTTTCACGGCTACTATCCACGTTCTCGGACGAACGGAGGGGGCAGAAACACAAGAAAACTGATCTTCAAACCTTTCCAGGCTCTCTTGGTACAGCCCCGTCGCAGTATTTTGACGAGAAGGCAGGTTTTTTGTCTGGTTTCTTCCGAGAGAACACAGGAATGCATGTCTCGCACGGCGACTTCTGCCCACCACCCCAGACCGGAAGTGCGATCGACGCGCCACCACCGCGGCG
>JABSTQ010005472.1:0-80089 GCA_013358835.2 Ixodes persulcatus
GAGGAACTCTTTGTCGGCGTCTATCTCTTCTAAGTTCGTCTATCTGATTTTGTACGTGTTTCCTAAAGTTTGCTGACCTCGTGCCTCCGACCAAGGCTGTGTATCGGACCGGTTCGCTGTCCCCAACTATTCTTCTCTCACCAAAGGATGTCACAGCGCAAACTCCTGTCTCCGTCTAGTCTAGAGGAGGAGACGAACAGAGTAGACTTTTGACTTTATCATGCCGATCTCCTGAACGCGCGGAACCTTGTTTACGCAGGGGTCGCAAGTTGCCGGCAAGACCAGTCTCGGGCACGCAAGCACCACACCAAAGAGGAACTCTTTGTCGGCGTCTATCTCTTCTAAGTTCGTCTATCTGATTTTGTACGTGTTTCCTAAAGTTTGCTGACCTCGTGCCTCCGACCAAGGCTGTGTATCGGACCGGTTCGCTGTCCCCAACTATTCTTCTCTCACCAAAGGATGTCACAGCGCAAACTCCTGTCTCCGTCTAGTCTAGAGGAGGAGACGAACAGAGTAGACTTTTGACTTTATCATGCCGATCTCCTGAACGCGCGGAACCTTGTTTACGCAGGGGTCGCAAGTTGCCGGCAAGACCAGTCTCGGGCACGCAAGCACCACACCAAAGAGGAACTCTTTGTCGGCGTCTATCTCTTCTAAGTTCGTCTATCTGATTTTGTACGTGTTTCCTAAAGTTTGCTGACCTCGTGCCTCCGACCAAGGCTGTGTATCGGACCGGTTCGCTGTCCCCAACTATTCTTCTCTCACCAAAGGATGTCACAGCGCAAACTCCTGTCTCCGTCTAGTCTAGAGGAGGAGACGAACAGAGTAGACTTTTGACTTTATCATGCCGATCTCCTGAACGCGCGGAACCTTGTTTACGCAGGGGTCGCAAGTTGCCGGCAAGACCAGTCTCGGGCACGCAAGCACCACACCAAAGAGGAACTCTTTGTCGGCGTCTATCTCTTCTAAGTTCGTCTATCTGATTTTGTACGTGTTTCCTAAAGTTTGCTGACCTCGTGCCTCCGACCAAGGCTGTGTATCGGATCGGTTCGCTGTCCCCAACTATTCTTCTCTCACCAAAGGATGTCACAGCGCAAACTCCTGTCTCCGTCTAGTCTAGAGGAGGAGACGAACAGAGTAGACTTTTGACTTTATCATGCCGATCTCCTGAACGCGCGGAACCTTGTTTACGCAGGGGTCGCAAGTTGCCGGCAAGACCAGTCTCGGGCACGCAAGCACCACACCAAAGAGGAACTCTTTGTCGGCGTCTATCTCTTCTAAGTTCGTCTATCTGATTTTGTACGTGTTTCCTAAAGTTTGCTGACCTCGTGCCTCCGACCAAGGCTGTGTATCGGACCGGTTCGC
The DNA here is from genome assembly GCA_013358835.2 of Ixodes persulcatus. Classification (NCBI taxonomy): domain Eukaryota; kingdom Metazoa; phylum Arthropoda; class Arachnida; order Ixodida; family Ixodidae; genus Ixodes; species Ixodes persulcatus. Next base: position 1,366 of record JABSTQ010005472.1, read on the forward strand.
TGTCCCCAACTATTCTTCTCTCACCAAAGGATGTCACAGCGCAAACTCCTGTCTCCGTCTAGTCTAGAGGAGGAGACGAACAGAGTAGACTTTTGACTTTATCATGCCGATCTCCTGAACGCGCGGAACCTTGTTTACGCAGGGGTCGCAAGTTGCCGGCAAGACCAGTCTCGGGCACGCAAGCACCACACCAAAGAGGAACTCTTTGTCGGCGTCTATCTCTTCTAAGTTCGTCTATCTGATTTTGTACGTGTTTCCTAAAGTTTGCTGACCTCGTGCCTCCGACCAAGGCTGTGTATCGGATCGGTTCGCTGTCCCCAACTATTCTTCTCTCACCAAAGGATGTCACAGCGCAAACTCCTGTCTCCGTCTAGTCTAGAGGAGGAGACGAACAGAGTAGACTTTTGACTTTATCATGCCGATCTCCTGAACGCGCGGAACCTTGTTTACGCAGGGGTCGCAAGTTGCCGGCAAGACCAGTCTCGGGCACGCAAGCACCACACCAAAGAGGAACTCTTTGTCGGCGTCTATCTCTTCTAAGTTCGTCTATCTGATTTTGTACGTGTTTCCTAAAGTTTGCTGACCTCGTGCCTCCGACCAAGGCTGTGTATCGGACCGGTTCGCTGTCCCCAACTATTCTTCTCTCACCAAAGGATGTCACAGCGCAAACTCCTGTCTCCGTCTAGTCTAGAGGAGGAGACGAACAGAGTAGACTTTTGACTTTATCATGCCGATCTCCTGAACGCGCGGAACCTTGTTTACGCAGGGGTCGCAAGTTGCCGGCAAGACCAGTCTCGGGCACGCAAGCACCACACCAAAGAGGAACTCTTTGTCGGCGTCTATCTCTTCTAAGTTCGTCTATCTGATTTTGTACGTGTTTCCTAAAGTTTGCTGACCTCGTGCCTCCGACCAAGGCTGTGTATCGGATCGGTTCGCTGTCCCCAACTATTCTTCTCTCACCAAAGGATGTCACAGCGCAAACTCCTGTCTCCGTCTAGTCTAGAGGAGGAGACGAACAGAGTAGACTTTTGACTTTATCATGCCGATCTCCTGAACGCGCGGAACCTTGTTTACGCAGGGGTCGCAAGTTGCCGGCAAGACCAGTCTCGGGCACGCAAGCACCACACCAAAGAGGAACTCTTTGTCGGCGTCTATCTCTTCTAAGTTCGTCTATCTGATTTTGTACGTGTTTCCTAAAGTTTGCTGACCTCGTGCCTCCGACCAAGGCTGTGTATCGGTTCGCTGTCCCCAACTATTCTTCTCTCACCAAAGGATGTCACAGCGCAAACTCCTGTCTCCGTCTAGTCTAGAGGAGGAGACGAACAGAGTAGACTTTTGACTTTATCATGCCGATCTCCTGAACGCGCGGAACCTTGTTTACGCAGGGGTCGCAAGTTGCCGGCAAGACCAGTCTCGGGCACGCAAGCACCACACCAAAGAGGAACTCTTTGTCGGCGTCTATCTCTTCTAAGTTCGTCTATCTGATTTTGTACGTGTTTCCTAAAGTTTGCTGACCTCGTGCCTCCGACCAAGGCTGTGTATCGGATCGGTTCGCTGTCCCCAACTATTCTTCTCTCACCAAAGGATGTCACAGCGCAAACTCCTGTCTCCGTCTAGTCTAGAGGAGGAGACGAACAGAGTAGACTTTTGACTTTATCATGCCGATCTCCTGAACGCGCGGAACCTTGTTTACGCAGGGGTCGCAAGTTGCCGGCAAGACCAGTCTCGGGCACGCAAGCACCACACCAAAGAGGAACTCTTTGTCGGCGTCTATCTCTTCTAAGTTCGTCTATCTGATTTTGTACGTGTTTCCTAAAGTTTGCTGACCTCGTGCCTCCGACCAAGGCTGTGTATCGGATCGGTTCGCTGTCCCCAACTATTCTTCTCTCACCAAAGGATGTCACAGCGCAAACTCCTGTCTCCGTCTAGTCTAGAGGAGGAGACGAACAGAGTAGACTTTTGACTTTATCATGCCGATCTCCTGAACGCGCGGAACCTTGTTTACGCAGGGGTCGCAAGTTGCCGGCAAGACCAGTCTCGGGCACGCAAGCACCACACCAAAGAGGAACTCTTTGTCGGCGTCTATCTCTTCTAAGTTCGTCTATCTGATTTTGTACGTGTTTCCTAAAGTTTGCTGTCCTCGTTTATTCCCGATTTTATTATCATCGTTTTTCGCTATTTATTACTTCCCTTTCCTTTAAGTGAAAAGACATACAGCGCGCTCTTTCTCGGTGATGCTTTTCAGCGATTATACTCACACAGTCGTCCGTACTAAAACAATAAGAAAATAAAAATAGAGAGAAATAATAAACAAGCAAAAGATCGCGGCAAGGAATAACTCACGGGTTTGAACTTGGAATTGGGTGGCCACTCGTATTTCGCACGCCCACGTTTCAGTCATGACTGCAGTTTTCAGCGTCAAAAGGATGTCCTGTGCCGACTACTTTGAGAGACATAGGCGAGTTCGGCCCGTAACCGACCTCAACGTAGAAGCATTGAAAAGAATCCTGTCTCCAACCAAAGCTGCTACTGTTCTGTCGACGGACATGCTCTGCCAGAACTGTTTTCGACGCACCGGTGAGCAACTTTCAGCCTGTACGGTGAGTGACCCATCTTCAAGCTCTCCGGCAAGCTTCATTGAAGAGCATGAAGTAGTAGATGACATTAACGAAGAAATATCTGTTAAAGGGCTTGAGACAACTCCCTTGCGGATGCCGTCTGTCGTAAACCCAAAGAGCCGTCACTCCTATGCGGCAAGAAAACAGCGGGAAATGGAGGTGTCGTACAGCAGACAAGTACGTAAAAAGTTGGCTACAGCATATTGCCTGGAAACGAGAGACTCAAACTCTGGCACTGAACCCTCCTGCCTTAACTGTGACGAGTGGTGGGCAAACCTCAGAGAAGCCTTTGTCAAGACACCCTTTCTTACCAGGAGAGATGCCAGCTGCTTACGCTTGTGCCGGCAAGTGTAACTATTAACGAGGTCGCACGTTTAATCCCGGAGGCATCGAGCTACATACTAAAAAAGGCCAAGCGACTTCGTGAACGTTTTGGCGTATGGGATTGTCTCAAGCCATACCAAGGCGCTAAGATAGGCGAGGACATCGTGCAGTCAGCCACGCGGTTTTACACCGACGATGATTTCGACTGTTCCCGGCAGAGCCTCAACAAAAAGGACGTTGTAAACATTATGAAGGATGGGGAACAACAAGCCGTTGTCAAGCGCTACATGACCAGGTCCACTCGAGAAGCCTACCAGCTGTTTAAGAAAGCTAACCCGGACTCCAAATTAGAACTGACCAAATTTTATTCGCTGCGACCAAAATGGGTTAAGCTGAACCCTGACCAAACCGTGTGTGCATGCGTGTCCTGCACAAATTTTGATTTGTGCTTATCTGCCCTCAACAGCGTACGGGAAGAAAAAATAACGGCTGAGGATATTGTCGCTTTTTGCCTTTGCCCAGACTCAACGCCCAGTTGTTTACGGGGCGAATGCAAGAAATGCCCTAGCATTGATCGACTCTCCTTACAAGAATTACAATTGGTTCCAGATGAGGAGATTAGATTTTGCACGTGGGAGAACGGCAATTTGGTGAATAAGACTGCGGACTCGGACGCCTTTTTGAAAGAGATGCAAAAATGGGCCACAAGGTTTTCTACTCACGACTTCATCCGTAGAAGTCAACGGGAAGCTGTTCGGATTGAGAAGAGCAAGGTGACCACAAGACATATTGTCATGAACTTTGATTTTGCGGAAAACTGGACAGTGACCCTGCCACATGACTCCGGCGTGCGAACTGTCGGGAAGATGGCTGCTCCGAATCGCCGGACAGGACGGTTCGCGACACATGGTTTCCGACGCGTCGTTGCGTCGCTCCGTTCAGCTCCGCCCAGTTTCGGGTATCCCTCTACCGAATGGATGGATGAATGCTGGTGGCTATATATATAACGGGCGGTAGCTCGCGCCACCTAGCCTAGAAAAATAAAATACTTCCCTCGCCCTTCTTGGTTTTTCTGACTTTAAAACAAACATAATATTTTTGTTACATTCTATTAAAGTGTGCGTGTGTAGAGATTTTACGTGAGGTTGCTTTTCTGCTCAACATCACTTAATCGCGATGGACCGCAGCGGACCTTAGGAGCCATCCCAGCGAAGCGAGCACTGCGTACAAATCACGTGACTACGCACACCGCGCATTGCTGCGTCTCTCCCGAAGTTCACGTGACACTCACACGGCATTGGAATGGCTCGTAGCGTCCGCTGCTCTCCATCGTAAGGTGAAACGGAGTACATTCGGGTTTTGACGGCCTCGATCGGTCCCAGAAGGACGGCTTGCTATGGCGCGCGAGATCAGCAGCTTGTTTTGTGCGCGCGAGAAAACTCGATGGCGTCCATCTCCTTCACCGCGCACCGCCACATGTGTGTGTGTAGGCGTTGTAAAAGAGGGGGAGATCCGCTTCCCCGAACTGCCCGAACCACAAAGCGCCTCCTCGCCCGATCGGGCCGAAAGTCACGTGACAAGATGACCTTCGCGCCATCCGTGCTGCCATTGGCTGCGGCCCTCCGAAATTCGGACAGCAAGTTGGACGCACGCCGGCGCCGGACGGAGGCCCCGTCCGTCGCTCCAGTGCGACGAAAACCCTCGCCCTCGAACGTCGTTCCGGCGGTTCGCACGCCGAATCGGACAGTTTGGACGCGCATGTGTCTCGCGCTACGCTGTCAAGCGTCGCGCCCGGTACAAAAGCTCCGGAGATACCGATCGCCTATCCGTGCATCGACCCAAGCAAGTAAACAGTGGACCATATTTTTTTGTTGCTGGTGAAGATTCGTTGTCGAGTCTGAAGAACTCGACGAGGTTACAGTGCCGTCCGGAGCTGTTCGGGCGATGTCCAGAAGGATAGACGAAGGAGGTTTACTGCGTCAGCTACCCCTGAAATTCGGCAGTCGGAGTCAATCAAAGACCCGGCCGGGTGACCGACTGTGAGTTTCCCGTAAGTTTCCCCAGCTCAAATGGCTTATTGGTGACGAATGAATCAAGTCATGAAAATACGGCGCATCATTTCAACCATCGAGCGCATGCAAGGAGAGTTTGTGACGGATGGAGCGGCCCAGAATGGACCTATAGTGTGGATAGGTGTGCCATGTCTGAAGGAACAGAACACCGGACATCTCGGCTTCGCGTTTCCTCAAAAGCGACGGGGCGGCTCACGCGTTTCCGGTGATGTGACATTCGGGTAGGGACGAGTATGATGCAACAGGACGATCTTGAGAAAATTTATACACTGCGGAGTTGCACAGTGAAACATCCTAGTTGGAAGAGTTGTTTGTGTATATACCGACTAAGGACGAAAACTAGAGCAGAAAGCTTTGTGTAAGCGTGTTTTTGTATTATTACATTTGTATTATTTCTTTGCACGTATGTTATGTAAAGTTGTTTTAATGTAAATATCTAGGTTTAAAAGAAGATAGTCCAATTACTTTCAAATGTAAATATTTTCCCTCAATGTGGTACTTGCTCAGGAATTTTTTTTATATGTTTGAGAGCGACCCCCGAGTATGTCTAAAATTCTGAGTGAGGACGCTCAGTGTCTTAGAAAAGGGGAGTATTGTAACGTTGGAAACTGAAATAAATAGTTGACTAACGGGCCGACAGGTTACGCCAGCATACTATCCCCTTTCGCCCTCCTAAAAAGGAGGGTGGGTTTTTCGATTGCCCGAAGATTGCAACTTTCGTGGCAATGAGGGGCTAAATTAGGAGCCGCTCAGCGGGGTGTGGGCCGTCGGTTCCTGGCGACAGCCAGTGATGCGTCTTGACCCAATCCTGACCTTCGCCGGCTGAAGCATTTCCTGGGGGACTTAGTCGCGCTGTCGTGTACCCTGTGAGATGGCGGCTCTGTCGGCCTGGAGGCAGTTTTTCTTCAGACTCGGTGTCCCAAATTGTACACGACAGCGCCAAAAGTGCGTCGTCAGAGAGCGCGCTGTCTCAACACCCCATAGAAAAGCAGAAGGCCTCCACACCATGATCTTAAGGCCCGTTCACACTCTTGCGACCTCTTAAACCTGGGTTCCTTAAAACTTCGGCGCCATCTATTGGGTAGCAGTGGAAACTCGGCGGTCCGGCATATTTTTTTATTTCTCTCGCGCATTATCCTTTCTTTCTTGGCTCGAAAAACTTTTGTCAATGTTATAAACGAGCTTTTCTATGGGTATTACGCCCATTTGACCTCGGAAATCCCGCAAAACCTTCGCTCTTGTGAAATGCAGTTCCAGGGTCACCGCATAGATGGCGCCACAATGCCAGTGTGTCCACTGGTTTAAGAAGTTTTAAGGAACCCAGGTTTAAGAGGTCGCAAGAGTGTGAACGGGCCTTTACTGTCGTCACTCAGATGGATCGAGGCTCGAGATTGGTCACGAGTGCTGCGTCAGTGTTCGGCCGGGGCTCGTGTTCAATCAGTGCGTCCGAGGTCGGAGTTGGGCTCAATAGCCGAGTTAGAGCAATCGGACTGTGATGTTTCATGAAGGTAGAGGAGGCAATGCGGAGCGTTTGATTATTCTAGATGGTGCTGGCTCTCTTTGGAGGTTCGCCATCAGGGACCACAGCCTACGCCACGATCCGAGTGAGCCAATGAAACGGCGCCAAAAGTGCGTTGTCAGAGTGCGCTGTCTTCGGAGGTTCGCTATCACGTTTACATCGGCACTTGGGATTTCGCCTTCAAGTCGTCTTAGGGATAACAGGAGAGACCATGTGAATTTTTATTTTTACACTCTGCCGTGACCAAGGCATCAACACCACTGGCCCACATTTCCCAGACACCCCGAAAACTCAACTTTTCCCCCTCAGCAATCCGAGTGTTGCTTTTCGTACAGCCATGGGAAGGCCCCTACCTGAAGGCCTTAAACAGAGCAGACAACAGCGTGGAAGGAGGTCCGAAATAGCACTTTATTGTAAATAGAGAAACAGGGCTAAAAAATTGTGACTAGCTGGGCCATCAATGCCCGAGCATGGAGAATAACATTGAGCAAACTACACACAGGCAACCAAAGCGATTGGGTGCTTGCCCGCACACTCGGCGGGTCACACCAAAGCCGTCACTGGGGATTGCATCGGGATGCCGAGCGCATCCTTCGCACACATTGCACAACACCACAGAGAGACAGGAATGTGGTGCTTCCGATTGTATTGCATGGTTCTGTACCACCGGGCCCCACTGGCCAAACAACCCCACTCACGGACGTAACCCTGGCAACATTTATGGCACTTTATAACCGACGGTCCGCTACACGCCGTTCCACCTTTCGTCCGACTGCGGCGGATGCCAAGAACCGCCGGTGCCAATCCAGGGCCACACGAGTTTCCCGCGACCTTCGAGGAAGCACCGTGACACGCGGAAACTGTAGTCACCCGCTAGATTCACCAGCCGGATTGGCTGGCATGGCCCGTAGAGTCCGCTGCGGCCGGACGTAAGGTGAGCCAGAGTATAAGAGTCCTCCTTGCCAAGAGGCGGCACCTGCCCGAGCCCGACCCCATCGCTAACAAAGAGTCGCGTGTCTCGCAGCAGGCTCGGCCGAACATTTGGCCGCTGCGACTCGGCTCCGGGTAACCTGGTAGATGAGATTGCTGCCCCCCAATTTCTCCGCGACAGCAGCCCTCCCACTGCATTCACACGCAGATAAAAGTTATCACAATATTGACAGCCACACGGCGAAGTGATATGTCGGCCCGGCGACGTGCCCCGTCGGCTCGAGCTCCGACGGACAACAGCAACAACGGATTGCCAGAGCACAGGGCACACGACGGCGGCACGGGGAAGAAACGCTGTGCCCTGCGAGGCCCACTAACCCTAACACCACGCACTCCGGCCGAGCCCTCGCGCAGGGCCGGGCCAACGCCACCTAGAAGACAAAGCCCGCGCCTTTCCCCCCCAAACGTCGTCGCCGGGGGATCCTCGCAGCGCCGCCTCTCCTGCGGCAGCATCGGCCTCCGGCACGTCTCTAGGCTTCTCGCGACGCTCTCAGGAGGCGTCGCCAAGGCGGATGCATCTGCCGCCTTGCAGAAACTCTCGTCGAGCTTTAGCGCGTCTGCCGCTTGGGGCGGGTCAAGGATGTACCAACGTCTTGTCTTCTAGGTGCCATTGGCCGGGCGACTGGACGGGGGCGGCGGAGATCCACACATGCAAGAACATGTAGTCGACTGCCCCCGAGGACTGCCAGGGAATGTGGCCGCTGCGTCCGGTCAAACGAGCGCCCAGCAGACGATGTTCCAGCCGGCCAACAGCTAGGCTGGCGGAGACTGACCACTGTGCATAGCAGCGTTACCTTGGTCAGCGCCAATACGTTCTCGACCGATTCGGAACACCTCGCACATTTTAACCTGTCGCACTAATGCTGCGGCGTCTACAGCATCGACGGTGGCGTTGGTAGCATTACTACCGTCAATGCCAGCTAGCAAGTTCTTTTACGGATATGCTAGCCTTATGTATGTCATTAGGGTTGGCACAGGTTAGAAGTGACGTGCGTGGAGGTCCAAAGCTACGTCTCCTAGCTATAAAAGCGTCGCAAAACCCCCCATTGTTTACGAAACGGCAATTTTCAAAGCCAGCTGCAAGAATGGCGCGTCAAGGGCTGTTCCTGTCAAAAAGCTCGACGCAGTCCGTGATAGGTTGAGAAGCTCCTCCAGAGATTGCCTCCAGCATTTGCTCAGCTAAAGTGGAAGGAGATGGAAAGAGCTTTCCCTTAGCCTATCACAGCGCCAGAGAACTGTTTGGGTCAGCGGACTTAAAGCCAGAGACAATGGAACTACCGTACGGCTGTGCACCCCCGGTAGGGTGTACTTGTACCGCCCCCGGCCTTCCCTCGGCCATGCAGGACGCTCGTCTGACCCAGAGGCAGATTGAAAAAGTCCTTGGAGGAAGGACATCCGGCAGCCCCGAGGGCGGGAGAGTAACGGCAGAGAAAAACAGCACCGAACATGGACGCCCGTCCAGAGGGCACGGCCACAGGCCGCCCAAGCCCCGTAGAAAAAGTCCTAGCACAACTGCGGAGACACCTAGAGACCATGCGGGGGTGGGGGACGACGTCCGGTGAATGCTACTACTCTTGGCTTCTTGTAAAAGCTATAAAATTATCGAGGCACTTTCACAGACTTCCACTAGTAATGCCCCAGTGTATAGAGCGGTATATAATATATATATCGTATATATTAACAGCCTAATGCAGACATCGAAAATACTTGGTTCCAAGGGCAAACAGAGTCTCCCGCTTCCAGAGTCCTTTTGGCGGAGCGCCCAACTCGCGAGTTCTCGGTGCGGAACGCTCGCCACGTGGGACCCCGCACGGAGTTTCCCCAAAATGCCCTCTAGCACAACCGGACTCGAAGTCTGGCTAAAATTCGTACTGCTCTTGAGTCGATCGCGATTCTGCTCGCACAGAGAGGGGGGCCGGGGTACAAAATCAGATCGAGCCCGCTGCAGCCCGACGGTCTACCGGATGCGACGAAAAGCTTTTCCTCTCCAATGCGGAGTCGTCCATTCTGATTTCAGCAGCTCGCGTGGGCAAAACGCTTTCTGGGTCGGTGGTCTGCAGAATACTTATCTGGTCGCCCTAAGAACTGGCAGCGGCACAGTACTGGGAACACGGGACAATATCACATAGAAAAGCCGCTACTAATGCAGACGCGACAGGGTCAACGGCCGTGTACAACCTCGTCCTCTGGGCACATGCTGTGGCTCCCCAAGAAGCACCGCCACCAAACTCCAAAACCTGCGCGTATCAAAGTACCTGCTGTCTGCATCGAGTCAACTGTTGACGCACCGTGTAGCCATTTCCTAAGCCGAAAGTGACACGTGGATTAGGTACAGAACAACCCGCTAGCTCAACTACCTTTCACGATGAAATACAAAGTTTCACAAAATAAGGAGGCAGACTCCCGCCTCCCTGCCTAGTCCAGTCCGCGTTATCGGGTTCGTCGAGATTCGCAAAATGGAAATTGGTCGCAAAAGAACATTTCAGGCTGAACGAGCCACCACCCACATTGGGGAAAAACTGAATTGCACAAAGTGAAAATGTATGTACCGTGAGTAGCACCGCGTAGAGGAAAGGAACACATTCTTCACCTACGTCGGTCGAAGACGTCGTAGAAATGCAATCTGAGTAAAATCTCCGACTGTATTTGAAGGAGGGATAAAAATTTCGTGAGATCCAAACATGCGCACGGTATTGCACGATGCCCCTGCTTGTCACAGAAACTCTAAAACTTACTGGGCCCCCAAATTTAAAACCAATCGGCGTTTCCAAGGGGTTCTCTTCGGCAATCGGGTTAAAAGCTTGTCCAAGAGTCGACGGGTTTGAGAACTACATACAAAGACGGAAATCGAAGGAGGGCCAAGGGCAACCTAGTCTTTTCCGAGAGAGGCCCGAGCGACCGCCCAGAAACAAAATTACGTTCAAATACACCCCGCGCGGAACTAGCAGGCTATGTGCCGAAACGAGAGTCGCTCGCAGCATTTCGACTAGCGTCGGCAGAACCGCGTGCTCCAGTCTCTCCTTAGCCGATGGTCTTGTTTCCATAGACATGTAAAGCTAAAGTTGCTCGACACACTCCCGCCCTGCACTACCTACGTGCACAAACGGTCGTCAACAAACAAAATCCACAAGGCGCACATCTCGCCTGAATTCCAAAAAGAACACGGTGTCCTTGCGAACCGATTTCCCGCAACCCCGCGATTCTCTTTCGGGGTACTTTGCGGAGCACCACGACTCTGCCTGCACGTTTGACTAGCTGCTCGTAGAGAAATGCATCGAGGGGCCTTCGTGGATGCCGGCAGTGCGGGAGACAGTGTGGAGTCTTTCCGCTGGGGTTCAGTCGATTGCCACACCAGTGGCGGGCTGCTGCAACGTGCGCTGTTGCAGCAAGAGCGTCGTGGTGAGGGCGCACCAGAGGCCCGTGCGAGCACGCCGGGACGCCAGGCTCAGCTGCCGGATGCTGCGCGCAAGGGCCAGCACGTCTGCAATGAGTCAGAAGCAGACACTGTGGGGACCGTTGGGATTCACCACGCCCCCATGTTGCAAGAAAAAAAAAATCCGGGGCTGCGATAATAGTATAGGCGGGTTTTAGATTCATCCTGAAAGAAGTTTTGGGCACAGAAGATGAACGCGAGAGGCGGAGGAAGGTGAGGGTATAAACTGTCAAAGAACCTTCCCATAACAAAGACAAAGAACCTCTCGGTATTTAAGACTCGTCTGCCGTAGTGAAGGTTGTTTATTCACGGAAAACAGAGAGGTTTCACTGCAGCTCAAAATACGTCCAAGCAACGAAACAAAGTTCTGGTGAGCTCGAAATTCTTTTAAGGCACGCACCCACGTGGCACAAAAGATCCCAAGAGGCGTACTGCATTCGATAAGATTTGTATTGGCTCCGGTAAAGTGGGTAGCTGGGCGAGTTGGTAGACGTTGAACATGATGAAAAATCATTCATCGCGTTCATCGTATTGGCTCTCACGCTTCAAAGGCGCTCGAGCAGCTCTTTGTTTCGTACGGGTTTCCAAACTTTTTTACCTCGCGTGCAAAGACCACCTCTAGCCTATTTCAACTTACGACAGACCGCAGTGGATGCCACGAGCCGTCAACACCAATCCAATGCCGCGCGAGTATTGTGGGACCTTCAGGAGGGGCGCAGCGACGCACGGGGCGCGCAGTCACGCGGTACGTTCACGGCGTTGAATCGGCCAAGATGACTCGAGGCAAAACAGAGCACAGAGCGAGCTAGAGTAACTAAACGTGCCAGGCTTCGGAGCAACAACACTTGAGCCATCTTTGTGCATCTCTGTCGCGAGTTATCCCAAGCTTTACCTGAACACGGCCGGTCTAGAGCGGAGAGACGCGCGCTCTTCTTACGGCCTTCGCATGGGGGGGTAGTTTCTCCCTGTCGCCACAGCTCGTGGGGGCGCTACCGCCCTGCCTCTGCTCTGGCCCCTGCCCTCCGTATGAGGCGCGCTTTGCGCTCGCACATTTCTGTGCCAACGCGCTTTGTACGCTCTAAGATCGAGTTTTAGAAATTACTGCGCTTGTTAGAAGAACTCCACAACAGAAAGCCAAATACCTACAGAGATATTTATCTTTCTGCTTTATATATATTTTTTAAAAGATAGGCCAATTACCACGGGAGGTGTCGCGCTTCAGCCGCAACAAATCTTGAATGTGAAAGTGGTCATGGGCTGTAGTGCTTATAACATCAATCTTTTTCTATGCACGCTATTGTAGATAACAAAAAATGAAAACACAATTGGACTGCCATTTCGGGTACACATAGTAACATTAGGGAGTTTTAGTAGACCGTGTTTCCCCCTCCGCAAGGAAGAAACTGCGCCTGCGTGCTGATGGCCTTGGCTGTAGAGTTCCGGGTAGCGGAGGGGGAAACACGGTCTACTAAAACTCCCTAATGTACCGTGTTTATTCACGGGTCGGGAACGCCGTCCGACACATCGCAAACGTCGTGCGCGTATTCAGCTGCTTCGGCTTTCCGCTTGGTTGGTTTCCGGGGGGGTAGGGAACCACGAGGCACAGGGTCCTTGCGAGGCTTCTTCGCCCTTGGCGCCAGGTAGGATGGATAGTCTTCAAAGACGGTGGGCCCGGAAGGAGCTTTTTGATGCGGCACTCGGAAACATAGTCAGACGGAAATGCCTGCTACAAACGACAGTTGATGCCGACTTGCCGTTGATAGTCAAATTTTCTCGTGAAATGTTCTTTTTCCATTTAGAACACAGTTCTTTGTAGGTTGGAAATTGATGAAAAGAAACACCTGGAGTCAGACTGGGACTTACAAAACGGCACACAGCAGTACACCGTCAGCGCGATATGTGACACACGGCGTACGAGACGTTGTCCACTCAGCCTCGTAACTTTCGGCTTATCGGAATGAAGGCGGTCTAATGCGTGATCACGCATCGGAAACAAAGGAAGCATCAAAACACTCAAATACAGTCGGAGCGGCCAGCGCGGCACGCATTGGGGGAGGTCAGGGTGGTGGCGCCTGCACGCGGAAAGTAGTGGCGTTACATGACAAGAAAAAATCGCATTGCTCCCTCGGCGAGAGTGAAGGCCGTAAGAAGAGCGCGCCTCTCCGCTCTAGACCGGCCGTGAACTGAAATAGCGGGGAAACAACTTTCCCTCCTCCAGAAACGTCCAAGACATCCGGCACCGGATCTAAAGCTCGGGAAGGCGCATTTTCCTATCGCAAAATTGTGCCCGCTCTGTGCAGATCACCGATACGGCCGCAGCCGCCAGGAACCTGGGGAATGGCGTGCTGCAGGCGTAGCTCATTGCAACGCCACTAGTCAACGAGCTTCCCAGAACACCCAATGGCCGGTGGCGCTCGCTAAGCTGTCGGCCCACCCCAAGGATAGAACTGGTGCAACGTCGGATGTGCAGTGCCCACGGTGAAAAGTGAATCTATCGTTTATGTTAAACGCCAAATCTGCGCAAAAAGAGTGTCGTTCAAAAACGGTCTTTCTTTGTTGCCCACCAAGGCATTTTTGACGGTGCCGCGAGGAACGCTACCCGCCTCTGCAGCGGCGGATTGACGAGCTCCGCTCTTTCGTGGAGCTCGTCAACCGACAGAGACGGTCGGCTCCTTTGGGGGCGGTGAGAGGCACCCACCCCTGTCCTCCTGGAGGCGGGTGGCCCCCAGGCGGTGGCGGTGGGCGGCGTGGAGCACCTCGTCCCTCCGGGCCCCCTGCACCCCCCGCAGGGCCTCCAGCCAGAGCTCCAGGCCACGCCGCACCTCCGGGTGCACCTGGCAGCCCCGCAGCTGCTCCATCTTGGCCACCAGCGTGATCACCTGCCAAAGGGACAGCCCCTCATCAATCTCCTCCCTTCTACGAGGCAGACCTCGCTGAAGATCGCACGGTACGACAATGTTTGCAACGTGTCTCACAAAAGTCAGCCTGTCACGCTGTCGGACGTCGTGATCCCAACGGCCTGGCATAGGAGTCTCCGCAAGAAGTTTGAGCGAATGCGAGCATCGGACTGCCCGAGCTTCCGTCGAGAGCGACCCGTAAGGAACGGGCGTCTGGCACATCTGCTGCTGCAACGCCGCCTGGATTGTGGCTGGCGACGACACTCGTGCGACCTCGTCGGGTGGGAATCGAGGGAGCACTTTAAAGGTGCGGTAAACGCGCCCGTCGAGACGCGCCGCAGGCACCCAACCTATAACTGCTCTTTGCGGTGTAAAACGTGGCCAAGCCCGGTCTTGGGTGTTGCCAGTACCGGTCTCGTGGAGACTGGACTAGACAGTCCGGTCTCGTCAAGAGCTACACCACCGGATAAGTCCCATGTGGCGCCGCCAAATGTGGGAAGGTCTGGCCATTTGCGGCTCACCGACACACTAATAGCTTCCTCCAAATATACTACAGTTGAACCTCGATTCAACGTAACTCCAGTGTACTCATTTTCCGACTTAACAAATTTGAATTCCCCGCGCAGCCTATGCAGTCTCGCTTCCTCCATTTTACCAAGTTTCCGATGTAACAAAATAATTAGCGGGTCCCAGTGACTTTGTTACATAGAGGTTCCACTGTATGTGGTGCAAACGACTCTTTTTTCGTTAGCTCTATATTTGGCGAATTAGGCTCAAGCTAGAGTTTCGAGATAGTTTGCTTGCACGTGTATTCAATTTTACGACGCCAAAGATACGGGGGATGCTTCCCTGATGCTGCTCTCGGGTTCAGTTTCAGGGAAACGGTGGTTGGCCCGCAGGACCTTGTAGCCTAGAAAAGTCTTTCTCCAAGGCCGACACGAAGGGGGCCGTACGACGAGTCGCAAAAGAGGGGGGAGCGGGCAAAGAAGAGACAAAAAGCAAGTGGAGATGTTCTCTTCCCAAGTATGGCTGCCGGACAATCCCCGTTTGGGGTCCAAACTGCCATCTGGTCCTGGAGTGTGAGGAAGCCGCAGAGGGGGCCACATGAAACTGCCCCGGGTTGCCGGCCCCTGGTCTAAATGAACGTCTGCCGAGCAATAAAAGAGTTCTCACGCGTCCCAGTGTGTTCTCAATGGCTTCTAGTTGCGAGCCCATTTTTACCGCGGGCTTTCTCGGAGAAAGCACTCAATCTTGTCATTGTGTTGTCACTGTGTTGTCACTGTGGGGAGAGTGAAATGTTGCCACTTTCGCTTTCTGCAGCGAGACTGCTTTGTCTGGGCTCGTTTGCAAAACGCCAAAGACAATTTATGCGATTTATAGTCAAGTTGGAAACTTACAACTTTCTACGATTTATGATGTCCCAAGTGCCTCCATGTAGTATGCGGCATGTTGTCGCATCAACGTAATCAATGAGACTTTGCAAATGACCCAAATCATAACAAGAGGGCCCCTCAGCGACGCAAAGTTTGGGCAATGCTGCCCTAGAAGCAGAAATGATTGGAGGACTGCTCGTGACTACAGTGATGATGAGCAAAAAAATATTGGCGTGTTTTCATGCGCCCTCCCCAATGCCTCCCCTAAGATGAGACGGAGCTCCGATGATGTTCCAAGGCAGTGGCACAGACTAGAGCGCTGCGCGGGCTGCGATTTCTAGGACCTGCCTGAGAAGGCCCAAGCCCAGCCCAACCGGTTTGCTAAACGGGAGTCTGAGTATGGCCCAAGCCCATAATATATTTGTTACCGTATTTACTCGCACAATGAACGCACTTGCGTAATGAACGCACCCCCCAAGTCCGCTCTCAAAATTTCGACTTTTTTTTCACTCCCCTATTAAACGCACCCCCAACTACGACTCAAAATTTTGACCCCCTCCCCCCACGCCCGCGAAATGAACGCACTTTTCTATCCTGATGCAGCGAGGTCGCGAATGCATGGGCAACCTGAGCCAACAAAACGCCTCGCAAAAGGCATTAAAAAATAAAAAAAAAAGATCCAACGGAAGCAAAAAAAAATGAAGAGGAGCTTTTTTTTTTTTTTGCATCGCAGTTTGGTTTTGGAGCGCGCGCAAAGAGCTAAGAAGTTATGTCGATTTTTCGGGATAAAAGGTCCGTTCATTAGGCGAGTAAATACGGACGCAAAAAGTTTACTTCGCGTAATGAACGCCCCCCGGCCCCCCAACTTTGCATCGATTTTTCGGAAAAAAAGTGCGTTCATTCTGCGAGTAAATACGGTATATATTAGAATGAAGAAGTTTACGAAGGATTAACAGCATTCATTAAAGGGACACTGACAGGATATTTATGCTCACCGACGTTTTGATTTGTACATGACACATGAGAGCCCAACTACCCAGAACCCAATTTGACGCTCGAAATTCATTTTCTTTCTGCCCGAAAACTGCCCATTGAGAACTGGCCGGTTGGAGTCGCGCTCACTCTCCTCTCCGTGCTCACGTGCCGCTTCTAAGGTTTAGACACGACCACCAAAGATAATCGACGTCCTGGGTCACTGAAGGAACACGCTCAATAATAAAAATATAGACAATAAATATGATACCCATTTTTTGTGGCTTCTAAAAAGCTGCAAATACGTTGATTGAAAAAAAAAAAAAGTTGCGCAGCCACGTGACTTCCAGTAACTTTTTCCTCTATATTTCTTCCTCCTCCCCTGTCCAGTTTCAATTTCGAGCAGTTGCGTTTTTACTTTATTAAAAATATACGCGACGCTATAGCAAAATATTGATTGGGTAGTCTTCTGACAGCATAATAAACTGACCGGCAAAAGATTTTAAAAATATTTGGGGGGGGCTGTCAGCTCCCCTTTGCTCCGTACTGGAGAGGAGGGCAAAGCAAACTATACTACAGCATATAATACAATGCAAAATGTATCAAATTAAGCGAAGCTCTGCGATTCAACACGCTCTGCAATTCCACATTTGCAAAGGACATAAGCCACACATCCTTCAATCCTGGGGGGGAGGGCCTCGGCCACTTGGGGGCAGGAGCACGGGTCAAAGATGCACTCCAATAGGAAACCTAGAAATGCATCCACATTGAATGTTTTTGCAAATGCCGTAAAATGCTGTACTTGCCTAATATCTTTCCAAAATTAGCTAATTAAGTGGTTTCTGGGGATACTCAGAAAGCTTTTAAATAAAACCTTCGTGTTTGTCTTAAAAATAGTATGTTTTTGCAATCCCCGACGTACGCAGTGAGTGCCGGTTTCTTCTCGGAAAGAGTTTTTTTTTTCTTAATCCAATATGTAGCGATTTTAAAGACTGCAGGAACGTGGTGGGCATACGTTTACTTTTCCTAACTAAAACAGCGATCAGCAAATTGTAGTTAATTATTCGACTACAGTAGACTCCCGTTAAAGCAAACTCGCTTAAGCGGAATTCTCAGATATGCCGAACAAAGTAAGAATATTTGGTTGGTTTCCCATAGACGCAATGTAAAAAAAAATCATTTAACACGAACCGCTTCGCGCGCGCATTTTGGTTAACCCGAACTTCTATAGGTCCCCTTCGCGATGGCACTGCACCGACGGCGACGCCGCGCATTGCCCCGGCCAAGGTGTACGTCAGATGTACCGTAAAAACCCGCATATAATACGAGGTTTTTTTCAAATTTTCAGCTTCGATGAGGCGCGATCTAACGCTGTTTGACGTAGTTTCGGTTTCGAAGCAATATGGCGCTCAAAACAGCTATCATCATCATTAAAATCACAATGTCCGAGGCGCCACCATTCGTACACAGTCAGGCTCGGCAATGGCGTCGGCGCGAAGACGATCGTCGGTCGCCTACAAAAGAAAAGTTCTTTTGGTTGCGGAAGACATCGGTAACAGTGCTGCCGGACGACAATTTGCCGTAAATGAGGGCAGCATCCGCGGATGGAGATGACAGAAGCAAGCTCTGTTCGCGTGCAATGGAACGAGACGAAGCTTTAGGAGCCCAAAGAATGGCGTGTTCGCCGACGTCGAGGCAAGTCTCAGTGACTTTGTAAAAGAGCAACGTGAACGGCACCTCGCCGTAAACATCGAGCTGCTGCATGAGAACATTGGCGAGCCGACATTGGGTTACTGGCTTTATGCGCCGGGCTTTCACTGCGTCGGCACACGCTCGACGCTCGCTCTTTCATAAAGTGCGGGATTTCAAATGCGCTCGACGGCACCGAAGACTACTGCCTTTGGGAGGAGGCGTCGGACAAGGAGTCTCATGGACGTGATGACAGTGATTCAATTATGACATGTGGCCCATGTTTTCTCAGGAACATGGGCCAGATGTCGTTTTTATCGCTAGACACCGATTTGCACGGAGGAAGAGGCAGTCGAAAATCACCGAATGGATCGGTTCCCCCACCAGTGGTGAGTGAAACATTTTTTTTCTTCTTTTGGCACGGTAAGCCAAATAAATGTCCCTTTTTAAGTATCGCTTCATCGTAGGCCTTTTCATTCTGTATTTATTGGTCAACAGCAATTTAGACATGCCCAGCATGATCATTAGGGCACTTCTGTTAAGGCCAACAAATTTTGAGGGTCCCTTCGTGTTCGTCTCAAAGGGAGTCTACTGTACTTAGTATGTTTTTGCAATCCCCGACGTACGCCGTGGGTGCCGGTTTCTCCCCGGAAAGAGTTTCTTTTTTTAGGGGCACTCAAGCGGTCTTTGGGGAAGCTACTTTTTGGTGCGATGGCGTTAAGCAAGTGTCAGTGAATGAGTATCTTCAGGTTTAGAAGGCAGAACCGCCTATTAATCACGCAGGAATAAAATATAAGCGGACTCTTTTCTGTTCCTGCGCCGACCAATGAAATTATCGTACGTTTGAAAATTTTGGCGGCCTTTCTTTCCCCGCTGCGTTGGAAACAACCGCAGCGACAGACCAATCACAGGTCGAGGAGAACTGGTTGCGCGCGTTGCATGCCGGTCGTGGGCATGGCGTCGGTGGTGATCGTTGGCGTGGTCGGCGTGGTGGAAGCTCATCGTTCCGCGTAGAAGCGCTATCCTTGACTGTGAATTTTCGTCGTGTGTCGCTATGATAACCCAGCACGTACTAGAAGGGAAGAACCACCTACTCGTGCGGCGATGTCGTGGCAGCACTCTCAAGACAGCAGAAACGCCCGTGCTGTCGTGTTTGTTTACTTCGACTACAGTGGTGCTTTCTAAGCATTTGTGTCCTCGAACATCGCCCGGATTTCTCATTTGGCGCATTTCATGCGTGTGCTCAAGTTCAAGGTATTACTGGTGCGTACCGTATAAAGGATGCGAATTTTCACGCGTTTTCATCACCGAAGAAAAGTGATTAGTGCTAGCAATCCTGAACGCTCGCAACGTCTATCTGATGACGAAATCATATTTCTACGTTGCTATATCGCTACTAAGATTACATTGTCTTTTATAATCGTAGAAAAGGCCTGTGGCGATATTTGTACTATTGGCAAAGTCGTGTATTAGAGTCGTGATCGTCGCAGACGGCTTACTGAATCTTTTTCTTTCATCCACTGTACCCTCCAAGCCTATCATGAAAAAAAGAAATAAAGCTTTAGGCTATAGAAAACTGTCTGTCTATATTCTGTTATGGCATTGAGTGGCAGTGCGTCCCCTTTTTAGAGGCGCCGCTGAAACAGCTGACGGCGGCGTAGAAGCGGTCGTCGTGCTGACGACCCGCTGCGCTTGTTGCAGTGGTTGCTGGTGTGTGTACGCGCGGCGCAGAGCGGTCGTTCCGGTTGCAACGGACGCAGTCGTAGGTAATGCGCTCGTTGCACATGTCTGAACCAGCCTCCTCCCGAGGCGAAAGTCAACGTGGCGACATCGTTTGACATCACGTACCAGAGGTTACGCTGCGATGCCAAGCGTTGGTTTGGTTACGACTTGCCCCAACCACAAATCGAAGAACGCCCGAAAAGGCCTGCGTTTCGTCGTCCTCGGAACCCGAACACGACTCCGAAGCGCTGCTATCGTCCACATCGCACGTCGGAGTGGCGTCATAGGAAATCATCCCCAGGTCGGCTGTTCGCTGAAGAATTTCAACCTCTAACGGCGTTAGGTCCTCGAGCGTAGAGAACTCCGCCATGATCGAAGCTCGAATGACAAAGAAGTTTGGCCGGTGTGGCTCCCTCGGGATCACTGCGCGACGGAACGTCGTCCAACGCCATTAGCCCGAGATCCTTTTGATAAGCGTGCGAGGACCAATGAGAGTGGTTTCGTTTTCGGGTGGATCCGAGGTTTGGCGGCCTTCAATTACATTTTTATTAAAGAAATAATCACCGTATGACTATATTTTCTCGTTTTTAGGGACACTTAGGGCGTCTAGATTAAGTTGTCATCATCAAAACACAAACTCAAAAACCACTTGAGTGCCCCTTTAACCCAATATGTAGGGATTTTAAAGACTGCAGAAACGTGGTGGGCATAATGTTTGCAGATCACTAACTTTGCACCCAGAAACTGCCCACACCAGATGCACATTGTAATACTGGCTCAGTGCATGGACCACTGTACGGCGGCGTACATAAACTTGGGAATTTCGGTACGCCGTCAAATGGCCACGTCGCCGCGATTCAACGGGGAATAAGGTATGAGAGGCAGAGTGTGGCCTCGCAATCCCCTCCCAACGTCCCCGGCAGTTCCCTCACTGGGACGAGTCGCGTCAGCCCCTTGCTCGACAGCTTCACCCTTTATCCAGCACACAATCAAAGACATTGGAGTCGAGTGAGTGCAACTAAAGTCATTAAAAGAGTGAGAAGGGCGGGGCGCATCCTTCAAACGCACGTGCTCCGTGCCTTCCACCGCGCTTTGGCCGCGCACTCGAGGTGTACGAGATAGCATTGTCCAAGGTAGGAACCTGGAGGTAGGGACAACTCAAGGTCCTTCCGACCTTGTCAACTGCTCGGCCGTAGTGACGGGCAGACAAACCACCATCTCAGTAAGCACACTCCGTCCTTTGCTCTACCTTGGCATGCTCCCTGAGCTGGTCCACAATGAGCCGGTCCACCCTCGACGGATTCTGGGGCAGCCGGGGCACGGGAATGTTGTTTGCGCTCGACACCCGCTTGCCAGGGTTGTGCCGCGCCAGCTCCGCCTCCGCCTGAAACAACGGGTTGCCGCCGTCAACGCGGACAAACGCCGCAAGAACGCTGCCTAGACACCGTCCCTCGGTTCTTTTCGACGTGCCAACTGCTTCGCCCTGTTGAGCGGCCATCGTTAGGAATAAGGGAAACTGGTAAAGAAACGCTTCCGTCGATTATAGATTTGCCGCTTTCTCTATGCCCAAAAGCGTGGTGACAGTCACAATCTCAACACCCACGCGGATTTCTGTGAAGACTGAATTCAATGGGTCCCGAAATATGGAGGAACGTCCCTTCCCAATAAGGGGAATGTTCAGCACCACCAAAAATAGCCTAGATGCGTCAAAAACCTGCCCCTAGTGTTTTGTACGGCTGGCCCCCCTTTAGATCAAGTACGGTCATGTCACGCTAATATGGACGCCTTTGTTCCCCAGAAAAATCGTCCACAGTGCGAGTCGTCGATAATAACGGCGTGTGACAGCCCTTATCAAAAGGGCAAGAGCGTGGGTGGCTTTTGCGCCACCATTGGAGAAGGAGGAACTCGTGCACTCTTTTGTGTGTCCCAGACGTCGCTTTGGCCCCGTCCCTCCAAGTTTGCTGAAAAGCGGCATTCTTCCGTGTCTCGCCTGTGTCTTCCACAGCACTGTACGCAGCTAGGGAGTCCCTCTGGCGTGCTGATTGACTCGCTTGGACCGTAGCCTTCGCCCAGGTACGGTGAAACGGAGTATAGCAGAAATTAGCTTTGTGGGTCCAGAGCCTCTCCCGCTCCCCAACCAGTGACAAGGTCTACAATCAGGTGACCTATACAGGAAACTCTCACTTGAGCAAACTTCGGGGGACCCAAGGAAATAGTTCACGTAACTGAAAGTTTACGACACTGAATAGATTTGCTAGAACATGGAACAGCATAAGCATACATTGAGTCAAAAGTGTGAAATGCAATTCATGGAGTCACATACATCGATATAAAGAGTGTCACAAAAAAAAAAAAAAATCTACAGGGTTTTTTTCACCGCAAAAATAAACTAGGCATCGCCGAACGCTCATTCTCCGCCCAACGGTAGCGCTAGAGGTCACAAGCAGATGCCAAAGTTTCAGCTCGATCCAATAACTTAATCAAAAGTTAAAAGTTATTTTCTGAAAATTTCAATGGGAAAATAGAACCCATTTTCGCCCGTTTTCGGTTTCTGGTGCCATAGAGCGCCAGGTATTCGAAAACTCCGTCGCCGCCATTTTCCCATTGAAATTTTCAGAAAATCACTTATAGCTTTTGATTAAAGTATCGGATCGGGCTGAAACTTTGGCATCTGGTTGTAACCTCTAGCGCTACCTTTGGGCGGAGAATGAGCGTTCGGCGATGCCTAGTTTATTTTTGCGGTGAAAAAAACCCTGTAGACTTTTTTTTTTTTTTGTGACACCCTATACACAAAGTGCATAACAGTTACGTTCCTACCGTCCCATTTTGAAAACAAAAATCTGTACTTTTCATTTGAAGCGGCGCTCTTAAAGAGCATAAAGTAACAAAGCTGTCCAGAAAGTCTATATTTTTTTTAACTTCTTCCGGCACAGCTTGTTGCTGCGAGGAAGCCCTGCCGCAACGGCATCCTCCACTGGCTCCAAATATCCCGTGCAGAGTCGTTTCCTGTTGGGATGGAACGCAGTTTCTCCTTCGAGCTTAGACTTTTGCTTCACTATCGTTGACGTCAAAGGTGGAATCCCAGAGTCCTTCGCAACGTCCACTTGCCCTTGACCGAAGGATTTTGAGCTCATCTAATAGAGACACCCGCTTCCCAAACGGAACTGACGACGAAGAAAAAACACACTCCACGTGGTTCGTTCTCGTCTACCGCTTTGCCTCAGCGGCGCTGTAAACGCCAGCGATGATACGCCAATGCTGCAGAGGCGGGCATCGGCTACGCCAGAACCGCAGAGCACAAAACTTCCTTGGACTAATTGCAAAAATAATCCTGGGTCCACCAATCAATCGTAGATGAATCTGGAGTTGGGCAAGTTGGTACATCTTAGATTCGAAAAGCGCCAGAAAACAAGGAAAAGAGAAGGAATAGACGAAACGAAGCGCATCGTTTCGTCTACTCCTTCCGTTGTCCTTGTTTTCTGGCGCTTTTCGAAGCTAAGATCCACCAATCAAGTTTGTTGAGCCGAAATACTGTAAACGACTTAATTTTCGCGGGCTCAAGTTTTCGCAAATCAGGTCGAAGCTGAAAATTTGAAATTATTCGCGGGTTCTAATTTGCGCGAATCGAGTGTAGCTTCCGTAACGTTCACATATTGTCCGAATTGTTCGCAAATTGTAAGCGATTCGTGAAATGCGTAAAAATTAGGTTTTCGCGAAAATTTAGTTGTTTACATACAGTATTCGCTATTCCGACATTCGTTTAATGGTTATTCTGAAAATTTGTTAAAGAGATGTTTGTTTAAGTAAGAGTTTACTGTAGCTGCTTTATTTTAGGGTTCTTTGTTCCCGGTTGTAGGTCATCAACCATCTTGAGCACCAATAGACTGCAAGCTGGAATGACCCAATTTACGCGAAAGACAAAACCAAACCATCTTTTGGTGCGCAACTCTTGTCGCAAGACCCCCTTAGCGAACACCCGGGTGCACACTGTGATTTGCTGGGTTCATTGATACCTCGGAAGAGTATTGGCCTTTCGTTTAAACTAGGTACTGTCGAGATTAAGGAAAAAAACTGCCTGTATTCACCCGATTCATCCCAAAATAGCTCTTAATATTCTGGACTGCAGGTTTCCATGCTGACGGGGCAAAATCGCGCGGCAAAAGAATGGTCGGCGAAAATTTCGTCCACCATGCGGGGTATTAACGGGGTCCCTATTAATCAGACACGACTGTATTCGAAGAAAATTAACGCCGAATATGCCGAGTCGCTCTAAATTATTTAATATCCCAATATTTCTACTCTGCGTTTCGGTTGTAATTGCTGCCAGTCAAGACCTCTATATGACATTTCAGATCGAGAAGCACCACTATAATGGCTGCCACGTCGGCAAAAAAGAAGTGACGCAATGAAGGCTTTGTTGCCTGCTCTCGTTCCAGTACATGGGCAATGTCACAGTTCTTGAGCCGACGCGACCAGTGCCATAGTTGCGCTCCCTAGAGACCCTGACTCCCGACAATCGAAACCGAAACCAATAATGCGATATTAAATTGCGTACACTATTTGGTACATTTCGTGTCGTTAATCGCGATCAGTGACACCTGTACGCATGATTCGGAAAAAAAAAAAGTTCAACCCCAAAAAGGCTGCTTAGTGGGTTCTTAACTTGGTCAAAAACAGTGGCCTCAAAACAATCTAGAACTGTACAGCATTCCAATAATGAAAACAAAGGGCTCTGTGCATCAAACTTTGAAACATAAAAAAAAAAGACTGGAAACCCCATTGGGCATTCTTGAAACAATAGGGAGCGTGTGACACCTAAACGGTCTAAAATGACTGTTGATAGTCTCTTCCCGGAACCACTCTGCAGCCAATCAGATTTGGGCGGTACTCATTATGGACACCCAAGAATGAATCATGCGTGAACATAATAGGCCCTGGCGTTTTTCCTTTGTCAGTGAGAACGGCAGGGCTTGTCATCTTGGTGCTTCTCGCTGCCCAATTCCTTCTTTGGCCCTCCTAATGTAACGCCTCATTGGCTGTGGAGTGATAATGGGAGGCGCAACAAGGCCCTCCCCAAGGCTCATTTGGCGTGTGCTGGATCGGCGGGCCCCCTTCAAGCGTTGCACGCTCCCTGTACACTTCGCAGGCTGACAAACTCTGCCCAAAACACGAAAATATGGCGTACAGCACATACTTCTAAGAAAGCTAGGATTACGATAGTTGGAGAAATGCACCTACCGTCAAATACCCCGGAAGCTTCATTAAGCGCCCACTATTGACACCTCTCAGACTCGGTAATTCCGCAAATTATAGGATAAGCGCCCAATTGGATGGCACAAGCGCTTGTGCCTACATTAACCCAGTTTTCAGCGAAGGTGGGGTGGGTGCTCCCCCGGTATTTTAGGGTATATGCCGCAATGCACTTCTTAAACGGTATCTTAGACTCGAGCGGTCCTCCAAGCGGAGATACTGGGTTGGAGCAGCACCACCTAGCAGACAAGACCCGCACCCTTTGCACCCAAACATCACCGCTAGTGGATCTACGAAGCGCCGCCTACCTCGCGTCAGCATCGCCCACGGCACATCCTGTAGCGTCTCACAACGAATGCAACGCTAGCATGCGGCGATGACGAGTCTCGTCGAGCTACGTGCTTGCCACTTCGGGCGGGTCAAGAATCCAGTACCGATGACGTCATGCGTGGGCCATTTCTATTAAAGGGTTATATCATCTAGGGGCCCAGAGGCTCAAACCCAGTTGGAGCAGTTACGTTCCCTTTCGAGACTCTCCATTCCAACAAACTCCATGTGCACCCAGGAGACCTCTTTAACCTTTAAGGAGATCAAAGGTAAGCAACGCGATACACGCCGAAAGACTACCTAACATTCGCGTTCCCACCGATCAAAACACGTGCCCCCAGCAACTCGGAGACTCCCCATTGGTCCCTACTCGCACGCATCACATACGCCCCTACGAACATCGTGAAGGTGCCTCGGTACTTCCTGACGACACGTCATGATAGGGCTAGCCTCGCCACAAACCTATAACAATGCAGTTCCAGTGCATTCATCTTGGTTCGAAGCCCTCACCTTCTTGCGCTCTTTCTCCAGGTTGTGGAACTGCTGGTAGCACACCTCCAGGTGCATGTGAAGCTCGTTGGAGGGTCCGCTTCGTCTGCAAAAGACGCCTTTGCAACACCTAGCAACCCTGTTCCAGTATTCTCAAAAATGTTTTCATAGAGGTTTTTTAACGGGGGGGTGGCTGCCTACAAAATGTGGCACCATCGTACGGGGCAATTTAGCCAATGTAGTGGATCCAGGGTCCGTAACATGACTAGACAAAAGCATGCTGGAACAGATAACACCTGTCCAAATTGAAAGCTAAGAAGAAGATTGCAGAGCAAGTTTTTGCTCCCCGTGCTCCAAGGTGCTCGCACTTGGCCCCCTGCAATGACGCTATTGTTGGTCACAGGTTAAGAGCCGAGCAAACACGAGAGAGGAGATAGTCTCCGGCATGCGAAAGAGGAGACTCCTTT
Organism: Ixodes persulcatus; assembly: GCA_013358835.2. Taxonomy (NCBI): domain Eukaryota; kingdom Metazoa; phylum Arthropoda; class Arachnida; order Ixodida; family Ixodidae; genus Ixodes; species Ixodes persulcatus. The sequence goes on from JABSTQ010005472.1 coordinate 27,508, forward strand.
CGCATGCCAAACCGGCCACGCATTCCAACCCTATCGTAAGTGGCACGTAACCGCAGGGAGTCTGGGATGGTCCTCAAAGGTTGTCACTCCCCAAAGCACAGAGGGAAAGCCGAGGTCTCACCGCAGCAGACGGGGCCCAAAGGCCAGGGGAGCCCTGGGCTGCAGCCAGCAGCCCCAGGGAGCCTGCCGCGAGCTCAGGTTGCGGGGGAAGTCCCGGTAGCTGCTCGGCACCTCTCGGCCGCCGCAACCGCCCTCGTGGCCGTTGTAGCCGCCGTAGCCGTTTCTGCCGCCGCAGCCCTCGTACAAAGCACCGTAGCCGTTGGCACGCCCGTACCCTTCGCAACCCTGATTCACGAAGCCGTTGGTGTCTCCGTGGACGCTGCTGCCGTACGGCTGGCTTCGCAAGGTGTGGTCGTCCAACGCATGCAGGCACGACTCTCGGCTTCCCTGCGTCTGTCAAGGAAGCCGTGTCGCGGGTGTCCGAGGTTCTGCCTCGTCCCACACCCTCTGCGGAGTACTAAACGGGAGGTGACCACAACAACGTTCACATTTAACGCGACCCTCAGAATGGAATTTGTGGCCTCAACACCCCTACTCCACAAGCCGGTATATAATGTTTCCTGAAAGCTCATTCTTTGTCATTTTTGAGAAAATTACGATGTACCAGTATTTTCTGGACATTTTCGTACCATTCATTTATGCATTCATGAACCAGTGTGATGATGTGAACATAGAAGAAAAGGAAGACAACATCGCCTATGTGACGGTACGGGCAAGCTCGTGCAGTGCGTTTTTTGGGGGTTGGACAGAGAAGGAACAAACGCAGCTCAGCGACGTGGGCCCCAGCAGCCAAGTAATGCCCCGGGCAGACATCTGAGGCCCCTGGGGGCACCAACCGGGCTTGCTGAGGAACCACCACCAGCACCGAACATCGAGCCCTCACCACCCGGAAAATGCCTAGGACATCCGAGGTTCCGACAACACCAGAAGTGCGGCGGCGAGTAAGCAGAACACCCCAGACTTCTTTTCCAATAATATATTTTTCCTCTCATCCACCGTGCCGGAAACCCGAGTCCATACTTGTTACCGTCACAACCAGCCTTCTTCTGGAATGACGACTGCCAATCCCAAAACCGTTCATCTAGAGCGTCAATTCTCAAACTTGATTCCTAGGAACCAAGGGGATCCCCGGGTACTCTTAGGAATTGCCCAATTTTCTCAACCTTCTCTCTCCCAATGCAGAGTGCTTGACTATTCTAGAGGTCCGAAAAATCCACCGAGGCATAGCGACGTGCAAAACACTCCCCAACGTGTCCATTATTGATTTCAAGGTCAGTAGGTTTATCTACTGCTTTACTGTAACAATGCCAAACTAGAAGGGGCTCCTCAACCATCCATCGAGAGATTGGCGGTACTTGACATTGCAAAATTTGCAAAGCCCAGCCCTAGAGGTTAAGGTTGTTAGTGGCATACTCACCAGATATCCTTGCAGGTCCACGTTCAGCCCAGGAATCTGTCCAGTTGGGCAGGCTGCTGGGTAGCTGCCCTTTGACAACAGGGGCCTTCCCATGCCCTGGGACAGGACCGGGGATGTGCCCTGAGACACGGGCAACCAAATTAAAGAATGAAAAACAATTCCTGCAAATTATAAACCCAATAGCATGAGCAACGAACGGGCTATCATGACTACAGATCAGAGCATTAGGCACTTACAATATGCATTAAAGTTTTTTACGCAATGGGGGGTAATTTGCGGTGCTGTAGACCCCAACCTGCAGGAGGCTTTGGAGTCCCGCAACAGAGGGGAAGGAGGAGAGGTTCCCCCTCCTCTATTGGCTATTAGATCCACCCTCTGTTTGCTGGCTATGCCTGCACAATCCAACCGCAGCGTACCATACGTAAAAGAAAACAGAGTACGATACCCCCCCAACTGTAATGCCCGCACATTACAAGTGGATAGGATACAAAAATCGGGGCTCATTAGAATCTAGGGTGTAATACCTAGCTGTCCATTAGAGTCGGGGGAACGTTAGGATTGAGTAAATCCGCTACATAGAAAATCTAAGACTAAAAATCGGGGCATGGCGATAAGAAAGCCCCGCCATTCGCTACAAAACAAACACGACAGAATTGCATTCAGGTCCTGTACCAAAACCCACGGACAAAACAAAAACATTAGAAGCTGTTGCCAGTTGATATATTTTCCTGGTCATTACATTCATAAATGCCCGTCCCTTTAAACTCCCGTAGGGATATGTGCGTCCATTTCCGGTTTATTGCGTTTGTCTTCCTAAATGTTCCATACACAATCTGCCACCCGAGGTGGCCGACACGACGCGATGCAAGTCTGCCGTTTTGCTTTTGCTCCTTGAACCTCTTTGCACGGCACTTGTCGCCTTGCCCAGGAGGTCACGAGCTTGGGCTCAGAATGGACTCGGGCTTATAAAAGAGCCCGTTGGTCTTTCCATCTCTCTCTCCACTGCATGCACACGCTTCAGCCGCGCTCGGTGGCTCAGCTCCCCCAGTTCCACTAGTTCCATTTCGGGTAGAGCACTGGAGCACATGTCACGTTGCACCGCACCGCCCCTGTTAGGAGCCCCAGGTCGGTGCGGGATGGCAGCCAGGTTAAAGGGATACTTCAACCAAATTTCAAGTATCCCCATCGTGTTCAAAAATAGCTTGAATAGGATCCACAACATTCGTAAATGACAATCGCACGTTTGTATTTTGAGCCTGATGGCTGTATTTTTCGTTATAAACGGCCCACTCTGGCAAGCGCTCGGAGAACAGTCAGCGGAGAGCACGTGACATCCGGCGCAATCGTGACGTAGTTCGTCTCGGGACGAGCAAAGCTACGGCGAGGCTGACGTCGAGAGGATGGCCTGGTCGTTCCAGCCACCGAAGCGGCTGCTTTTGTGCGAATTTCGAGTGACGGGTTAATCTTCTATAATCTTGTAGAGGGACAATAGCGACTTCTGGGTCACACAAAAGAGAGTCCCGTGGAGGGGAGAGTTCCCCCTCCCCCTCTTCACTCGTCATGGCCGGAGGCGCGACAATTACCATCACTACCTGTCGAGGTTCCTGGATGGCCATTACAAACGAGGCATTAGCGAAATCCACCAGGTGCTCTTTGCTAATCGTTTAACTCATTTTAGAATTCCTTTTCGTATCTTTTTCAACGAGAAATTGGTGCGTCTCATGTGATAATGCTCCATTGAACACATATAGACCAAAAAATGTGCGCCAAAATTTCGTCGTAGTATCCCTTTAAAGGGGAGCTCCGGCGTCAATTGGAACCTTTTCAACTAAACATATTTTCTGAAAAAGCGCACGAAACTGAGCCTAGAGCAGCAAATAAATTTCCCCCAAAAATTTGTAAATCACTTCTAATCCCAGAAATATGAGATAACCGAAACCCAACCTAATCTGCCACTTTACTGGTCCGCCAACTGGTTGCGACATCAGATGTTGTATAAACATCAGCACATGAAAAGCTCCACCCACTTTTTCTTCCTGGTTTTCCTTTTTTTCTGTTTCTGTATTTAACCTACTATTTCGGAGGTTTCTCGTCAAATAAATTTGCAGTTGTGTTTGAGACTGTCAGTGATGTGACTGGTCCGAGTCATTTTGGAGCAGTTCTTGGAGCAGTCAAAAGTCTGTTTTGGAGCAGCAAAAAGAACTTTCGAAGCATAAGTGCGCACTTGATTTTCATTCCTATCGCCGCAAATATTACATTAAGATTCACGCGTTGGCCCGTCCAACTAAAAGGCAATGCCTACTTTGCCATCTCAGTTAGGTGTAACCTTTTGTGAGCATCGACTGCACAGCAGGAGCGATTCTCTCAAACGCAGGACTGGCTGTTAAGTCGCGTGCAGAAGCACCAGACACAATAACAAGGTGACCAACGAAGCGCAGCACAAAATGCCGCGAATGGATACTTAGGCAAGAAATTGCCCCGAAATAATGTAATACAATGATTGTAAGCGCAAGAATTTATGTTTTCTTTAAGTTCTAGAGGTTGTAACAAAACTGCGAGTCAGGCAAAACAGAAACATAAGCCTACCGAAGAGTCCATAGTAAATCTTCTCGCAATACCGAAGTATCCTTACAAAATCTGGAGTCGAACAAAAGGTGCCACCGGGATATTGCAGTTTATCGTAGAGAGAGTATTCACAGGCGGCCATAGCTGTGCGGCGACCATCCATAGTTCTTTTGCAAGGTGCATTCCAAACCATCGAGATTACCGATCTTAGCAGCCCATTCGTAGGACTTTGTTCCGGGTATCCGCTAAAAACAGCGCACTCAAATATAGCATTCGGACCATTCCGATAAAAAGCCTCAGGCAGGCTCCATCTTCAGAGTTTGTGCGTATCACACATGTTTTCCTCCCTTTGTGAAGATTGCACGCTGAGATGCGGATTTGGATTCATTTTTAAACACCGGAGAGGTGAATAGAAACCAAAGTTTTCTTCGGAAATAGTCCAGCTTTCCAGGGGTGCCTTCCCCCGAGTACGCGGGTGCGCTGCGGTGAAGCAAGACGCGCAAAATCCCAATGACTATTTCGCGGTTGTCGCTTCACTGCAGTACATCGATGCGCGCTGCGTAGCCCACTCAGGGATACTAACTAACCTGCCAGGATAAACCACAAATGGGAAAATGATTGCAAAACTTCCCAGTGCTGCCAGTGCATGACGCGCAATCGAGTGGAATAGTATGTTATTCGAGGCGATTATCGAAAGTTCCGAAAACCTCTACTGGCATATCGTATCAATCTGGCTGGGTAGTGAGGCCCGAGCCATTTATTTTCGGGATTAATAAAGTTAAATTATGTTTTTTCTCCACGTTGGCGCAAATGCCTCACATTTTGGTAAAATGTAGCAGGATGTAGCGGGGTGAGCCCTTGGGCGCGCTTTGGCGCAACAATCACGTCACTGGGCCATGTTTGTCCCGTGCCCTCTTTCAACCTTGCCTAAGGATTTTTCGTAGTTACGGTAAATTTACGCAAGCTCATTTGCACGCTTTGTTCACAACTTGCTGCACGACTCATCTACAGTCCCCCCAACAGTGTTTTCATCCATTCATTTTCCCCGGATCGCGCATAGTTTCACCACGGTCCCCCGAAAAAGGCATCCATGAGGTTCTATTTCACCTTTATCTCGGTTTGTGTCAACCACAACCCTGTTGACTGAAAACAAATGTTACAATATCCAGATTGTAACTACCACAAATATGATTACAGCTGGCTCGCGCTGCAGCGAATATAAAATGCCGTAATGTGCAGAAATAACAAAGACATTACCAGAACTGGCTATTGCCATTAAGAGGCTTGGGTTTCAAACTTGCGAGCATGTGACCCCGTAGGTAATGGCTGTCCTTGGAAATCACTTTCATTTGAGGAAAAACAAGTTTGATGGTGTTCGTACAGATCACAAACAAAGTCTGATGCGATACAACACTCAGCAGCAGCAGCGATTTCAAACTTATCGTTCTAGGCAGATGCCACTGCCAAAAAGCCGAAATCTTTCGAGTGCAGATGTCACATCAAGCTACGGGCCAAAAGCCTAATTGCAGCGACATTTCATTTTGTCAGGAGCGCTCCTATCATTGATGCACACTGCTGAGCTGGTTGTCTACTCTTGGACCTTGTTGTTCTCAGAACAGAAGAGTGACAAGGTGAGAAAAGGTCGTGCGACTGGCACGCCTGGCCAAATCTGAGGGCTCACCTGGCGTGCATTGCTGCCCACTGCCAAGCAGCCCAGGCGACGGTTTAGGGGCTCCAAGCCACAGGCCTCCTGTGCCCCAGAGCACCTAAGGCCCGCCTCCAGAGAAGACCTGCATCGAGAGAAACACACTCGTCCGCTCCCCAATGTGTACATCGTTGTTTATGTTTTTGGTAAATGCGGCATCATCTGCAAACATTGGGAGACCCTGTCAAATGAATGAAACGCACCTTCTTTAACTTTTCAAGGTTTCTGACAGCACATATTTCAGATATTGCACGTACCACCTGCCATCAATTCCTCCTACGGCCTCTTGTTGGTTCCCCTCCGTCGTGTTGCGGTTAAATGTTGGATGAAAAACGGAAAAAGGTGCGTCAGCCTGGTATTCAAACCCGCATGCTTTTTGGTAGCTTCCTCATTTCATTCATCCATAGATTTGGACTATGGGATCTTGAAAACCACAAGAAAGAAGCTACCTTTCCTCATTTTTAAAGGGTCGGTACTTGAAGAGCTTAAAATGAAAAGGATTCTTTTCTGAAAACAGGGATCTCGTGAAAGTTTCTTTGGAGCAAAGAAACGGACAATTTTCTAGAGACCTCCCTTACCCTCCTCGACTTTCTGCATTCTGCACGCACAAATCAGGAAGGCGAGAAATGAGAAAAAAATGGCGAGAAAGAGAGGCGGTTTCGTCCTTTCTTGCTGCGGGTCAATCTTTTGCAGTCTTTAAATTGTGCCTGAGGCGACTGCACAACGTAGGGGTTGTAGGGCGTCCATACACCATATGATGGGATTATCCTCTTGAGAAAGCACAAGCTGCAGCAGCGAGAAACTGACCTACGCAGCCTGGTTACAGTCAACGGCGCAGAAGGAAAAGCCTCCACCCGAGGAGTTTGTGACACAGGCCGGTCCACACACTCGCGACTGCACAACGTAGGGGTTGTAGGGCGTCCATACACCATATGATGGGATTATCCTCTTGAGAAAGCACAAGCTGCAGCAGCGAGAAACTGACCTACGCAGCCTGGTTACAGTCAACGGCGCAGAAGGAAAAGCCTCCACCCGAGGAGTTTGTGACACAGGCCGGTCCACACACTCGCGACTGCACAACGTAGGGGTTGTAGGGCGTCCATACACCATATGATGGGATTATCCTCTTGAGAAAGCACAAGCTGCAGCAGCGAGAAACTGACCTACGCAGCCTGGTTACAGTCAACGGCGCAGAAGGAAAAGCCTCCACCCGAGGAGTTTGTGACACAGGCCGGTCCACACACTCGCGACTGCACAACGTAGGGGTTGTAGGGCGTCCATACACCATATGATGGGATTATCCTCTTGAGAAAGCACAAGCTGCAGCAGCGAGAAACTGACCTACGCAGCCTGGTTACAGTCAACGGCGCAGAAGGAAAAGCCTCCACCCGAGGAGTTTGTGACACAGGCCGGTCCACACACTCGCGACTGCACAACGTAGGGGTTGTAGGGCGTCCATACACCATATGATGGGATTATCCTCTTGAGAAAGCACAAGCTGCAGCAGCGAGAAACTGACCTACGCAGCCTGGTTACAGTCAACGGCGCAGAAGGAAAAGCCTCCACCCGAGGAGTTTGTGACACAGGCCGGTCCACACACTCGCGACTGCACAACGTAGGGGTTGTAGGGCGTCCATACACCATATGATGGGATTATCCTCTTGAGAAAGCACAAGCTGCAGCAGCGAGAAACTGACCTACGCAGCCTGGTTACAGTCAACGGCGCAGAAGGAAAAGCCTCCACCCGAGGAGTTTGTGACACAGGCCGGTCCACACACTCGCGACTGCACAACGTAGGGGTTGTAGGGCGTCCATACACCATATGATGGGATTATCCTCTTGAGAAAGCACAAGCTGCAGCAGCGAGAAACTGACCTACGCAGCCTGGTTACAGTCAACGGCGCAGAAGGAAAAGCCTCCACCCGAGGAGTTTGTGACACAGGCCGGTCCACACACTCGCGACTGCACAACGTAGGGGTTGTAGGGCGTCCATACACCATATGATGGGATTATCCTCTTGAGAAAGCACAAGCTGCAGCAGCGAGAAACTGACCTACGCAGCCTGGTTACAGTCAACGGCGCAGAAGGAAAAGCCTCCACCCGAGGAGTTTGTGACACAGGCCGGTCCACACACTCGCGACTGCACAACGTAGGGGTTGTAGGGCGTCCATACACCATATGATGGGATTATCCTCTTGAGAAAGCACAAGCTGCAGCAGCGAGAAACTGACCTACGCAGCCTGGTTACAGTCAACGGCGCAGAAGGAAAAGCCTCCACCCGAGGAGTTTGTGACACAGGCCGGTCCACACACTCGCGACTGCACAACGTAGGGGTTGTAGGGCGTCCATACACCATATGATGGGATTATCCTCTTGAGAAAGCACAAGCTGCAGCAGCGAGAAACTGACCTACGCAGCCTGGTTACAGTCAACGGCGCAGAAGGAAAAGCCTCCACCCGAGGAGTTTGTGACACAGGCCGGTCCACACACTCGCGACTGCACAACGTAGGGGTTGTAGGGCGTCCATACACCATATGATGGGATTATCCTCTTGAGAAAGCACAAGCTGCAGCAGCGAGAAACTGACCTACGCAGCCTGGTTACAGTCAACGGCGCAGAAGGAAAAGCCTCCACCCGAGGAGTTTGTGACACAGGCCGGTCCACACACTCGCGACTGCACAACGTAGGGGTTGTAGGGCGTCCATACACCATATGATGGGATTATCCTCTTGAGAAAGCACAAGCTGCAGCAGCGAGAAACTGACCTACGCAGCCTGGTTACAGTCAACGGCGCAGAAGGAAAAGCCTCCACCCGAGGAGTTTGTGACACAGGCCGGTCCACACACTCGCGACTGCACAACGTAGGGGTTGTAGGGCGTCCATACACCATATGATGGGATTATCCTCTTGAGAAAGCACAAGCTGCAGCAGCGAGAAACTGACCTACGCAGCCTGGTTACAGTCAACGGCGCAGAAGGAAAAGCCTCCACCCGAGGAGTTTGTGACACAGGCCGGTCCACACACTCGCGACTGCACAACGTAGGGGTTGTAGGGCGTCCATACACCATATGATGGGATTATCCTCTTGAGAAAGCACAAGCTGCAGCAGCGAGAAACTGACCTACGCAGCCTGGTTACAGTCAACGGCGCAGAAGGAAAAGCCTCCACCCGAGGAGTTTGTGACACAGGCCGGTCCACACACTCGCGACTGCACAACGTAGGGGTTGTAGGGCGTCCATACACCATATGATGGGATTATCCTCTTGAGAAAGCACAAGCTGCAGCAGCGAGAAACTGACCTACGCAGCCTGGTTACAGTCAACGGCGCAGAAGGAAAAGCCTCCACCCGAGGAGTTTGTGACACAGGCCGGTCCACACACTCGCGACTGCACAACGTAGGGGTTGTAGGGCGTCCATACACCATATGATGGGATTATCCTCTTGAGAAAGCACAAGCTGCAGCAGCGAGAAACTGACCTACGCAGCCTGGTTACAGTCAACGGCGCAGAAGGAAAAGCCTCCACCCGAGGAGTTTGTGACACAGGCCGGTCCACACACTCGCGACTGCACAACGTAGGGGTTGTAGGGCGTCCATACACCATATGATGGGATTATCCTCTTGAGAAAGCACAAGCTGCAGCAGCGAGAAACTGACCTACGCAGCCTGGTTACAGTCAACGGCGCAGAAGGAAAAGCCTCCACCCGAGGAGTTTGTGACACAGGCCGGTCCACACACTCGCGACTGCACAACGTAGGGGTTGTAGGGCGTCCATACACCATATGATGGGATTATCCTCTTGAGAAAGCACAAGCTGCAGCAGCGAGAAACTGACCTACGCAGCCTGGTTACAGTCAACGGCGCAGAAGGAAAAGCCTCCACCCGAGGAGTTTGTGACACAGGCCGGTCCACACACTCGCGACTGCACAACGTAGGGGTTGTAGGGCGTCCATACACCATATGATGGGATTATCCTCTTGAGAAAGCACAAGCTGCAGCAGCGAGAAACTGACCTACGCAGCCTGGTTACAGTCAACGGCGCAGAAGGAAAAGCCTCCACCCGAGGAGTTTGTGACACAGGCCGGTCCACACACTCGCGACTGCACAACGTAGGGGTTGTAGGGCGTCCATACACCATATGATGGGATTATCCTCTTGAGAAAGCACAAGCTGCAGCAGCGAGAAACTGACCTACGCAGCCTGGTTACAGTCAACGGCGCAGAAGGAAAAGCCTCCACCCGAGGAGTTTGTGACACAGGCCGGTCCACACACTCGCGACTGCACAACGTAGGGGTTGTAGGGCGTCCATACACCATATGATGGGATTATCCTCTTGAGAAAGCACAAGCTGCAGCAGCGAGAAACTGACCTACGCAGCCTGGTTACAGTCAACGGCGCAGAAGGAAAAGCCTCCACCCGAGGAGTTTGTGACACAGGCCGGTCCACACACTCGCGACTGCACAACGTAGGGGTTGTAGGGCGTCCATACACCATATGATGGGATTATCCTCTTGAGAAAGCACAAGCTGCAGCAGCGAGAAACTGACCTACGCAGCCTGGTTACAGTCAACGGCGCAGAAGGAAAAGCCTCCACCCGAGGAGTTTGTGACACAGGCCGGTCCACACACTCGCGACTGCACAACGTAGGGGTTGTAGGGCGTCCATACACCATATGATGGGATTATCCTCTTGAGAAAGCACAAGCTGCAGCAGCGAGAAACTGACCTACGCAGCCTGGTTACAGTCAACGGCGCAGAAGGAAAAGCCTCCACCCGAGGAGTTTGTGACACAGGCCGGTCCACACACTCGCGACTGCACAACGTAGGGGTTGTAGGGCGTCCATACACCATATGATGGGATTATCCTCTTGAGAAAGCACAAGCTGCAGCAGCGAGAAACTGACCTACGCAGCCTGGTTACAGTCAACGGCGCAGAAGGAAAAGCCTCCACCCGAGGAGTTTGTGACACAGGCCGGTCCACACACTCGCGACTGCACAACGTAGGGGTTGTAGGGCGTCCATACACCATATGATGGGATTATCCTCTTGAGAAAGCACAAGCTGCAGCAGCGAGAAACTGACCTACGCAGCCTGGTTACAGTCAACGGCGCAGAAGGAAAAGCCTCCACCCGAGGAGTTTGTGACACAGGCCGGTCCACACACTCGCGACTGCACAACGTAGGGGTTGTAGGGCGTCCATACACCATATGATGGGATTATCCTCTTGAGAAAGCACAAGCTGCAGCAGCGAGAAACTGACCTACGCAGCCTGGTTACAGTCAACGGCGCAGAAGGAAAAGCCTCCACCCGAGGAGTTTGTGACACAGGCCGGTCCACACACTCGCGACTGCACAACGTAGGGGTTGTAGGGCGTCCATACACCATATGATGGGATTATCCTCTTGAGAAAGCACAAGCTGCAGCAGCGAGAAACTGACCTACGCAGCCTGGTTACAGTCAACGGCGCAGAAGGAAAAGCCTCCACCCGAGGAGTTTGTGACACAGGCCGGTCCACACACTCGCGACTGCTCACAACAAAATGCCTCAAAACCTCTCGGGATCTCTAACGACGAGAGAACGCACTTGGCATTTTGTGTATTTCCTATTTTCTTCGAGCATTGCTTCTTTGTTTTGCCGAAAAACTTTTGACAATGTTACACGTTGCATTTCGATTTCAGTTTCAAAATGACATTAGCAAGCTGTTCGGTAAGCCGATGGAAGACTAGCCAGTCCAAGGGGATCCATTCGGCAACCACGAATGAAGAAGGTTATTAGTTTGCATAACTGGCTTCTTCTTTCTGGTTTAAAGGGACACTGACAGGGTATTTATGCTCGCCGAGGTTTTTAGTTGTACGTGACATACGAGAGCCCAACTACTCAGAACAGAATGTGCGGCTCGAAATTCGGTTTCTTTACGCCCGAAAACTGGCCGGTTTGAGTTGCGCTCACTCTCTTTTCCGTGGTCACGGGCCGGTTTCTAAGGTTTCGAAGCGACCACCAAATTTAATCAAAGTCGTGGGTCATTGAAGGCACACAGTCAATATTAAAAATAGAAAAAAATATGAAACCCATTTTTTGTGGCTTCCAAAAAGCTGCAAATACGTCGATTGAAAAAAAAAAAGGTAGCACAGACAACCAGAAGCATTCTGTGCGTTCACTGGAAATTCTCAACATGGCGTCGTTTCGCGTATCGTGGGACTAGCGGATGGCAGCGGACAACGGGCGTTGGACCTCTACTTCAGAACTGTCGTTCACGGTACCGGCGAATTCTGTCTTCCTTCGAAAGAGAAATTTTGGACCGATCAAGAGAACTGATATTCATCCCGTACGACACGCCGGACCAGCAAGCCGATTGCACGAAGACGTCGCCGAGCCGTCGTCCCTTCTCCTGGCTGAAGACATCGCTCGCTCAAACGTCAAGCCCGAAGTGCGTACTTCGAGTTGAATACGCACGCGTACGGTTTATTTACGAGGTGTGAATGTGGCCTCTGCGTAGTGCTGCCCGACTTCAAGCCGGGAGTGCATGTAATGAAGGGAAATCGGCAGCAAACTTCCGACATACAGTCTACCGGCTCCGTTAGTACGCATGAATGAGTTCCTTCAGTAGCTCAGTGGAAAGGCATCCGATTCACACGCAGCGGGCACGGGTTTTTTTGGTCAAGCATTTTGCGATGTTTACAGTTCTTTTTTTAACAATTATCACTGAAAAAAACAATTTTTGTGGATGATACGTCGCTGAACTAAATGGTATGGATTCCATTTTTGACACCTGCGAACTCAGTGTATATCACTTTCCACAAAATGCAAGGAGCATATGAATCGGGTAACGTCCGCTTTCCGAGCTTCGCGTAACTGTTCTTCAGGAATTGCAGTCAGCCATTGACCCCGACCCGTTGATCTTTCGGAAACTTGTGCACTCTGCCGCACAATGCCACCTTCAGATGCAAGACATGTGAGGCAATTCTTCACGCAACATCTTGGGAGTATTCTTTTCGGAGCCGATCACGGGAATTCACCACACTACGGCACTCACTACTAATTGCCAACACTTAAATGTACAAAACAACTCATCTTGAAGTACAGAACAGCGAGCGGAACAAACATAACTGCAAAGCAATCGCATGGCGAACGAACGCATTTCGTCTGCTACGTGCGGAGAAAAAAAAAAAAAAAAAACGCACGGTCGGGTGTAGCCACGTGACTTCCGCCAGTCTCACTATCCTCTTCCCTTCTCCATGCGGTGCGGGAGTTTCAGTTTCGCTCTCGAGCAGTTGCGTTTTTTGGCTTTATTAAAAAAATATGTGACTCTGTAGCAAAATATTAATTGGGTAGTATTCCGACACTATAATGAATCGCCTGACAAAAAAGGAAAAAACAATTTTGGAGGGTGTCAGTGTCCCTTTAACCACCAGACACTACAAATGGGCGATGAGCGATGCGTCCAACGTGACAAGGAAACCCCGTGCCTCCTCGTCGGACCACCGAACCAGCGAGGAAAGTCAGTTCACCGGCTCCCGACGCTCACAAAATTTCAAGCAGCGTGGGTTCAAAGGCAAGATGGTGTTTGCTGCATCTGCAGACTTTTCCGCCCTTCAATGTCAGTTTGTCTCCAGCAACGCTCGGAGATCAAAGGCGACGTTAGATCGACAGATTCGAAAATCTGTTGATGGCGCTCCATTTCAAGGGCGCAAAACAAAAGAATGCTCCGCTGCTCACTACATCAGCGAGGAAGGCTACGATATGTATGCGTCACTCGCACCGTTGACGGCAACCCCACCCAGCGTAACCACAGCAGTTACCACTACGGGACAAACCGGCCAAAGCGATGCCGCAAGCACTTCTGGATCACCCGATGGCTACGAGAAAGCAAAACAGCTGCTCCACGACCACTTCACGCCAAGGGTTAACCGAGACTACGAAATCTTCAACTTCCAAAAAACGGCCCAACAAGATGGCAAGACCATCGATGCATTCTAACGCGCCTCCATGCAATGGCAAGGCGCTGTTCTTTTGGGACACTGACGCAGAGATAAGGTCGCAAATCGTGCTCGGTACGTCATCCACGAAACTACAGACGTTTCGCGCCCCAGACCAACGAGACGCTTGAGACGATTTTAACACGAGGGTGGACGTACGAAGACATTTCGCGACAGCTAAAAGAAATGGAGACATCCACGACAGACCAGGCGAATCACTCTATGCGCAAAGAGAAGTATCGGAAGCAGAGATTGACCCACACGTCGAAGCAGCAACACACTGCAATAACTGAAAGGAAGTGTTCCAACTGCAGTGGACTATGGCTCCATGAGCAAGGAAAGTTCTCCCGTCCAGCAAGGAACAAAACGTGCAAAGCACGCAAAAAGCGAGGACACTTGGCAGATGTACGCAGAGGAAAGGGCCAACAAGGTGGTCCCACCAGGGCTCACAGGCTGGTTGAGCACAGCTCGGACTCTGATTTGGACGACCGAGCTTTCACGCTACAGCGCAACAACTCAAAAAAGGTACATTGACCATCGGTAACTGCGACAGTTATCGTGGACACAGGAACTTTGGTGAACGTCATCAGCCACGACACGTACAGCAAGATCCCAGGCAAACAGACCCTGAGTGGCCCAGTACCAAAAGTGATTGCGTACAGATCAAGAACAGAACTTGCCTTCATGGGCAAGTTTTCTGCTGAACTCCGCTACAAGGACACCAAGTTGCGAGATACCATATTGGTGACAAGGAAGCCGGGTCACTGTTGTGCTTCAGCTGAAGTCAGCTGAAGCTCTGGGACTCGTCTCAATCGTGTACAAAGTTTCTCCCTCGCAGAGCATCCAAGAGACATACTCAGAGGACTAGGAAAGCTCCATCCATCACTTCTTCCACCAGTGGCACAGAAGCCCCTCCCGCTCAACATACGTGGTCACAAAAGGGATGCGGCGACTGGAGGAGCTCCATGTGATCAGGAAAGCCTCCACTTCCACGGGTCTCTCCCATCGTCATGCACTGTTGAGATGTGTGTAGACACGCATCCCCAACGCTGGATGATCTCAAGCCTCAATGGTGCGTCTGTCTTCTCGAAACTAGATCTCAACAATGGATACCACCAGCTAGTACTGCACGAGGACTCGAGACACGTCGCAACGTTTGCAACTCATATCCAACTCTACCGATACAAGTAATTCAACTTTGGGATCAATGCTCCCACAGAGCTGTTCCAGAACACGGTCCGACAAGCGCTCGCTGGCATGCCAGGAGTCATTAACATCAGTGACAACATCTTTGTGTATGGAACAGACCACGAAGATAATGACTCACTGGAAGCTGTGCTACGACGCCTCAGGGATTGTGGACTCACACTCAACTTGAAGAAGTGCTCTTTCTCCCAACGGGAATTGACATTTTTCGGGCACAGCTTCTCAGTGAAAGGAATGCAACCCGACCCGGCAAAAGTCTAAGCGTTTCTTGACATGGCCCCGCCAAACAGTCCAGCAGAAGTGAGGAGTCTTCTGGGCATTACCACCTACTCCAGAAGATTCCTTCCCAACCTGGCAGACAGAGCTTACCATGACGCCCGAGGGCCTCATTCTTCGAGGCACAAGGATCGTGCTGCCAGCAGGTATCCGGCAATGTGCCATTGAGCGCACAAAGGCCACATGGGCGTCGTAAAAACCGAGCCACTCCTCCGCACCTCGATGTGGTTTCCCAGGATGGACACGTTGGTCCAACAACCTGCGCACAACTGTATTCCATGCCAGGCCTCAGCACCCACATCGCATCGTGATCCTGCAGAGCCAACGCCTTTCCCTCGTGGGCCATGGCAAAACCTGCGTATCAGCTTCGCAGGACCGTTTCAGACTGGGAAGTACCCACTTATTCTTATCGACGAGTACCCATTGGTGAGACGAGTAACCTCGACAAATGCGACCTCAACTCCGCAATTCCCGAGACGAACATTCGCTCAAATGGGCATCCCTAAACAAGTCGAGAGCGACAACGGGCCGCCTTTCAACTCAAACAAGTTCGAGGAGTTTGCAGCCCAACTGGGACGCCCCTTTGGCCCAAAGCCAACGGTGAGGCAGAGTGCTTAGTTCGAACCTTAACCAAGGCCGTCGAGGCTCTGCTTGTCCAGAGAAGAGATTGGATGCAGGGCATGGATGACTTCTCTATGTGCTACAGAGCAACCTCACGTGCCACAACTAAGAGATCTCCGTACAGACATCTCTTCAGTATGGCAAAACCATACTACCACGACTCCCAGACGACGGACTGAACCAGGACTTGAATGAAGATGACGAGGCCGGAAAAAAGAAACTGACGAGCAACGACCCACTAGACAACACTCATTGAAACAAGGGGATAGAGCATTGTGCAAACAAAAGCAGCAGAACAAACTTACTTGGACCCAGACCCATGTGTGATGACAAAGGTTCAAGGATTAAAGATCACGGCCAGACGGCAACAAAGAGACAGAACTCGAATTTCTTTAAGAAGACAAATGCTCATCTAAAATGGCAAGAGGACGATGAAGATCTCCCTCCTTCAGCTGAAGGCACCCCAGAGCAAGCGGGACAAAACATTGCAACGTCAAGAGACAGCCAGGCAATACTTTGCCAGAGCTTCAAGAGGGCTCAAGCCCCCACACTACCGGAACTGACAGCTAACTGTTGGAAGTGTTCAACATCATTTGTATTTCATTTTTAACCTTCTTTTTTCTTAAACACCAAGCCTAAGTTGCTGCTTCAGTCATTAAGGTAGGGGGGAAACTTGTGTTTCAATTTCAATATGGCTTTAGCAAGCTGCTCAGTAAGCCGAAGGAAGGCAAGCCAATCCAAGGGGATCCATTCGACAAACACGAATAAAGATGGTTATTAGTTTGCATAACCAGCTTCTTCTTTCTGGTTTCATTACCAGACACAACATTATAAAGGACCGTTGCTCGTACATAGTGGGTATGTTTCATCTCTCAAATACTGCAAAACCTTCGCTCTAGTGAAATGCAGTTCCAGGGTCACCTCATAGATGGCACCAGCATGCCAGTGTCTCTTTTCAGCGTAAGAGGTTACAAGAAGTCGGTTGTAAGTAGACGCAAGTGTGCCAACGGGCCTTTAGCCTGCCCGCAATCTGGGACACCTCACCTGGTACAAGGTCTCTGGTCATCGTCCACCAGCTGGGACACCATGTCGTCGAGGGCCCTCCCCTGCTGGTACAAACGGCTCCCACACATGTCCGGAGTTCCGGGACTGCCCAGCTGCATGTGTGACGCACGCTCCGATTTACCGTCTGGATACAACTACACACACTACGGCAGCCCACCTCAAAATATTACACCTCATTCCAGCGCCGTATGGGTGTATTAGGCCCGTGCAGCGGGACGGTTACCCTGGGCTGTGTTCCAAATCTTACCCATTTCGAGGTACTCCGGCGGGTCGTGTCACGTGACAACACAGATTGAAAAACGCTGGACGCAGGTAGGTTTTGGAACGCCAAGGTACAAAACCATTACCCTGGAGTAAGATATTTTGGAACACGGCCCTGGGGTCTTTAATGTGTATTACACAATGGCACAAACTCGGACCGGTGTGACGTTTATTTAAGTCGAGACTGGCAGGAGCAAGACTGACAGGAGCGGTGAGGGAGCGGCCCATCCTGGCAGTAAACGGCGTTCTGGTGCCGGATATACAAAGCCGCAGGGAGTGGGGCTCACCTTGGACACGGAGCCATTGCCCTGGACTGGGCTGGGCTGGTTCCAGGGAGAGTAGAGGCGGTCCCCTGCCGCAGGCCCTGCCGACATCCACCAGGCAGGAACAGGCTCCTCCTGCAAGGCTTTGCTCCCTCAAACCGAGCTGCCTAACCCTTATATATGCACGCATATTATTCCAGGAGGAGGATGCAAAAGGGAAGGCCTGCAACCAGGGTGGGAAAAACACTGACCAAGCGGTTACAAAATGAGAAGAACGGTCTCAAGTTCTCGTCTGTGGCATCACAGGTGCCTAGCAAGCATGCATTGCATAGGAACTACGCTGCACATCCGCAATATTGGATGGGTCATGCTGGAGAGTGAGGAATGCCGCTCTAGCCTCCACAACCCCCAGATATAAAACCCTGCAACTCCTGCTTGTGAAGAAAGGACACCGTGTATCCAACCCCACTGCATTAGCAATTGGATGACCCCAGGCATCTCCAAAGCAGGGGAATTGACATCCCAAGATCTGCTGAGGTGCGTCTGGACAGAACTTGACATCTGTCGTGTGGCACCCACATTAAAGGTTTGTAAAATGCACGCGCAATTTGGAAAGTTCTCCCTCTTTCTGTGTCATGACAGTTGCAGCAAATCAGCTTTACTATTGCATCATCCTTCATTAATAACCCTACACATATTTACACACAAACATAAAGCCCGCATGAAATGTTTATGGACACACGTTTTTCTAGGAGACAGACATATTTGCAAATCTATTGGGAAGCAGATGTTGAGCGCCAACACTATACTTCGTCTCACCTTAGCATGGACTATTGTTAGCTGCACGTGCCAAAAGCCCGAGCTAGTAGCTTTGGATGAAGCCTCGGCGACTGCACAAGCGCTCATGCAGCGAGTGCTCCAGTCAAGCCAGTCGAAGCTAGCCGCTCGCGCTTGCACAGCCTTCGCAGTTAGTCCGTGCTAAGGTGAGATGAAGTATAGCATCGAAGGCGGTACTGTCCTGCAGTACATGGCTCATGCAATCACTTATACTTTGTCTAAATAACACAAATTTCAAAGAGACCCTCCACCACCATGCTCGGAAGTTATTTACGTACTCATAAAGAACAAAAGGGAGTTGCACAAAGTCAATATCAGGACCACTGAATCGAAGTAAATGTGCCCTTATCAATGTGCTCTTCAGGGTGCACATAAAGGCACATTCACACACTCGCGACTCCTTAGAACCGAGTGCCCTAGAACCTCTTAGAATTTCTAACAACGAGAAAATGACCAACAGACTGGCACCATCTATGCGGTGACCCCAGAACTGCATTTCACTAGAGCGAAGGTTTGGAAGTATTTGCGAGGTCAAATGTACGTACTGCCCAGAAAGCAAAAATGATGCGCCAAAGAAATAGGAAATATACGGGACCGTCGAGTGTTCCACGGCCACCCCACAGATGGAGGCTGTGTTCTCTCGTAAGAGATTTTAAGGGGTTTCGAGGCACCCGGTCCCAAGAAGTCGCAGGTGTGTGGACGGGCCTTAACTATAGATGCTTCGAAACCACAACCTACAACTTGCAGTTTGCGCATGGAGTGTTAGGCACAGTCATGCAATACCGAAGCTGCCCGTTGTTTTTTTGTCGATAAAGTCAATGAGCTTCTAACCTCGGGGATCACAATACTGACTGAAACTAATGCCGCCGGCTAAGTGAGCCAGCCACGAGTCTTTCCCGTGTAATGGTTTGCAACAGTTGGGTTTCATTTCTATCACCTAAAATTACCGAGCACTTATAAAAATCCGTTTTCGCTCGAGAAGCAGCAGGAAGGAGAATAAGTACCGTGCAGTGCAGAGAAGAGTCAGTGTAGGGCAGGCCAGCACAGTGCAGCGTGGAGAGGCTGCTGCACAGGGCATCTTCAGTCCCTGTCGACCGCCGGCCATCCGAGCACCACGAGTCAGCCTGGATTGGGACCAAAGTACTTTCAGCACACTGCACTACTTCAAGTAGGTTTAGAAAACCTGTACTTTACTTCAAGTACATTCTCTGAGTATGTACTTATACTTTACTCATTTTTTTCTGGTACTTTCCAAAAAAAAAAAAAGTACTACTCCGAACTTCAAAGTACATTCCCAAATTTGGTCTAAGTGAAATTCAGCTCTTTTAAAGACCATGCACCCGCGTCCTTGGCTTTCCCAGTAATATACGCAACTTCTGAGGTCAAGTAGAAGAATTTACCAACCTTTAACAAAAATAATGGCATACCATTATGCGAAAATGCACGGTCTTTTGAGACGGCATCCGGTCATTTCTCCGTCTGAAGTAATGGCAGCTACAAGACCACAAATAAGTGCTTTATAAGTTGACCATGCTAAATTGTTCATCAGCGAGAGTAAAACAACTACTATTTGGCCATTTGACTTTATCCAATATTCGCCGCTATTTTCGAAAATAACTGATGCATTACCCCAGGGGTAACGCATACCAGTTTCTTAAAAAAAAACACTGTATAGGATAATGAAAGGACATCTTGAAAGAGCGTGTTAAAAAGTACTTGTACTTTACTTTAAAATTACATCGTATCTATAGCA
Organism: Ixodes persulcatus; assembly: GCA_013358835.2. Taxonomy (NCBI): domain Eukaryota; kingdom Metazoa; phylum Arthropoda; class Arachnida; order Ixodida; family Ixodidae; genus Ixodes; species Ixodes persulcatus. The sequence continues at coordinate 47,510 of JABSTQ010005472.1, forward strand.
CTTTTCTTCAAGTATGTTGCACCCAGCATACTTACTGAAGTTCTCATTTACTTTGTACTTTACTTAAGCACTTTCTAGGTGTACTTTACCAAACACTGATTGTGACCAAATTTTCGTTGTTTAAAATGGTTACACAAGTAAGCCTACTATATTTATGTTTTGGATTTTCTGATTTTTCTATCTTGATCCTGCCCATGATTTTGTGACTAACATTGAGAAATCAAAGATGTCAATACAATTCTGTGTCCCTCAGTTGACACATATATTTAGGAACAGGATTCGTGTTTGGGTCTTCCAATGGCCCTTGTACAATTATTTGCCTAGGCAGACCTAGCAAAATGCTGAAAGCTTTGTTTGTTCATCTCAATGCATAAGTTAATGGAAGCATGCGATAGAGCAACACTTATTTACAAATTTTCCGGCCTTCTGCTATGCTTTGCACCAATTCCCTAAATATCTACTAGATTTCAAGGAAGGCTGACGAAATTCCCCAAGTTCTTCCCTATATAGTCTGGTTAGAGGGCAACTCCACTTATTTTACTTATTTATTTATTTACAGATACTACTGCCTTCTCAAGGAAGGCGTTGCAGGACGGGCTTCTAAACAATGACTGAAACGTACAATATGGAACAAGGCCAGTGCAACGAACATAGTAAAGAGCAGAAACCATGAAACCCACAACCAAAATATTGCACAACAATGAAATGAAACAGTGAGCATAATTACACTTTACCGTGTACCTTTTACCGTTTACGCTAGAAAGCGAACAAGACATTGAACGATGTTGTATACACAAATGACCAACACAACTTCAGTTGAGATATATAGCTGCCAAAATATTTCAGGGGCAGTGCGTTGAAAGATTGGCTAACAGCCAGCAGTCACAACAAAATCAAAACAATAAGCAACAAGTAGCCTCGAGGTTATTTAAAGAATGAAAAGAGCGAGGCTTTAAATGATTGGGTGCAAGTCGTGTTTACGATGTCAAAAGGCAGCTCATTCCATTCAGTAATGGTTTTAGGAAAAAGCAACAGACTTGAAGCAGTCGGTATGGCATTGATAGTCTGTAAGTGATAAGGAGCTATGTGTGCTTCTCGCAGATTTTATGATTTTCCTAGATGACGACTCGTCTTGAACCAGTGGTCCTCCCAAAGTACAAATTTGCATGAAACTTGGCCTCCAACTTCCAGTCAGCACAAACCAAAGCTTTGCACTGTCCCTATAGTCAGTGCAAAGGGAGAAGGGAGAAGTTCCCTCTCTCCACTTTAGCATAGCCTCCTTTCCGGCATTCGCTTTGCTGGAGCTTCCTCTGAACTCTTAACCTGACTACAGGCTGACGCACTGTTTACAAACCCACGGGGTGTGGGCGAATGCGCAGTTGCCACACGAGGTGTGGCCACAGCGTGTGCGCAAAAACCAGATTCGCGTGGAGCATTTGCACATGCGCCCTGCCAATAGCAGCACCACCACAGTGGCGTGACGTCAGTGTTGGTGTAGGACCCCACCGAGAATTTGATGTAAGCGTCATCTCGCACACATTTTCCCAGACCCCCGCTGCAAAATCAGGGCCATTACACTGAGCCAGTCGGACATGCCAGGAACAAGAATGTCACAATTTTACATTTTCAATGGATCATAGTATCTTCCGAAGTTCTACCACGAAGCTATGTGGGGATTTGTATCTACAATTCCATTAGGGAATGCAAAGTCACATAACACAATATTTCTCGCGCTCCTATTATGGCACGCTTAACTCAAATATGAGATGCTCGTTTAATGAACTAGTGTCGGCAGAACTGATCTTCAATGCTACGATAAGAAACTGGGCCTTGGAGCTGATTCAAGGGCATTTACAAAAAGGGGTCTAATCTCCAGAAGTGCATAAACATTTGCTACGACTTGTCACAATTGAAGAGCATTCTCATAATTTTCACGCTCACCCTGACACCTCTCATCTTCAGACTAATAGAAAACAGATCAACATGCCTGAACGACCGTGGAAGAAAAAATCACTCTTGATCAATTTTGTGCCGAAGGATCCTTACTATGGGTGATGCCTATTTGTGCGCGAGTTTTTTAAGCGAGACTCAAACGGAATGATGGATACTAATTATGTCCTGCATTTGTCTTTTTCTTTTTGTTCCGGCCCTGGTCATCACAAAACTGATGTGAGAAGCATACTCTGATCACCAGCTTGCACGTACTCCAGGCTGAGGAAATATCAGGCGCAATGGAAGTGCCACACTGCGGGTGCCAACTTTACTCGTGCTAATTCGTCGCACCGACTGGGACGTTGACGATCGGCACTAATGAGAGTGGCCACAGCTAATCCCAGAGCCGCACACCCATCCCTGGCGCAACGAAATCGACCTTGATTTGGGAGCGAGCACCCCGCGAACGGCAGCGTCGGCAAAGCACACGAGGCGCGCAGACATGACGCGTCGGATGCGATCGAGCCCACGTTGGAGACTGGCAGTATTCGACGTACCATGCAGGAGATCGCGGCTTGCATCCACTACGCGGATGACAGTAGTCGCCGAACGACGCAGGTCCCAGCCAAATGGAGAAGTCGGACGCCTGGAACGTTCCTCTCCAACAAGCGTTCGCTGTCAGCGTTCTCCAAGCCGTCGCGTGCGATTTGACTTGAAGGCTCGCACGCGCTGCTTCTTCGCCATCCTCGCGCACGATTGGGGGAGGGCGACGAATCCCAGAGCGTTTGTCTGTGCGTTCGACAGCGGTAGTGCACCGGCTCCGCGTTTTCAAAATAATCATCTCGATGCAAAGTGTGCGGCGCGCCAAATTCGGCCACTTGTTCGACTCACCGCAGCGACAGGGCCAGCACAGTGTGTTCTCTGACACCGGCCCCACGCCACTAGTACTACAAGCACTACAAGCGCCTCAACTGAGCTCGGAACCACGGCTCAAATGATTCGGCGACTTGCCTTTCTGCAGCGCCGCGGCTGTCCTGAGCCGAAAGAAATATCACCCTGCGGGCTCGCTGCCTTCCGATGCTTCGTCAACAGCGCTCAATGGAAGCTGGAGCACGCGACGCCGCGGAGCGCCGTCAAACGTCACGAACCGAGCCACCCGCGGCAAGGAAACGATCCAGGAACTGACTACGACGACAGCCCAGTTATGGCCCAGCCGGCCCAGTCGCCGAGTCCGCACAACTTTGGCGCGAGAGGAGCCAGCGATGGTTCATCAGGTGATCATGGCGGCAGGCGGGAATCGATAGCGAGCAGCCGAGAGGAACTCACCTGAACGTCGAGCAGCGAGAAGTCTTGCAGGGACGTTGTCGGTGGGAAGGCGTCGGCGAGTCCCTGGAAACCACCCCACGACGGGCTGAACGCCATGGGGATCGCCGAGCATCCCGAATTGCACGCCGTCCTCCCCACCGCACCGACGGGAACGAGTGGCGAATTCGACTGCTCCTCCGCGCTCTAGCCGGTTCTCCGCTGTCTGCGCATGCGCGACAACTGTGCTCTTTTTTGTTTTGCTTTTCTTTTTAGATTTAGGGAGTAAGGAAATTCGGGGGTGGCTTTCATCGCTGCTCGTTCCTTGTTGCCTGGCCTCAGAGACTGCCGCCCTCAGGGAAATCGGGGAAGTGCCGATCGCTTTTCGACGCCTGTAAATTTATGCACTTGTGTATGCCGAGTCGGCGTTCACAAGCAGACGGAACGCTAAAGAGAGAAGGAGGTTCTCCCTCCCAGCGTTCCGTCTGCTTCCTCCTCCCCGGCCCGTCTTACCCTCGCCCTACCTTCTCGAGTTGCAACGGACTATAATGCTATAATCCTTCTCACCGCAGTTCAAATGAAGCATCGAAATTCGGGGTTATTTCCAGTGTTGGAGAGTACTTGAAGTTGGTTTAGAAAACTTGTACTTTACTTGAAGTACATCCTCTGAGTAATTGTACTTTACATAAAGTTTTGTTTTTCTACAGCGGAGCTGTAAAAGGCTAGTTTCCCCAGTATCATGTCCGCCCGCAAACAAATGATGACACAAAACTCTAGACAGCTACTGCCATCTATGAGCGACGACGGCAACCTTTCTAGCTTGCCGACTTGCGGCCCGCCATTTCTTTATTCCAGTGGCATACCAACTTGTTTTTGAGTTGGGGGTCAAACCAGACACCCCCCCTCCCCTTCCTTCAGGGCCGGGGGCCGGTGCCCTTGGCCACCTTGGTATCCCTTGGGTGCCGCCGGCCAGTGTTTGCCCCGCCCAGTGGCGGCTGTTTCAGGGGGTAGAGGGGCAAAACACATGCCTTGCCCCCCTCCCCCGGTTGGTACGCCCATCTAGAGAGCGCCACCGTCGGTTGGTCATCAGCGCCACCGTGGCCAAATGAGGCAATACTGGGACGGCTAAAATCGGCGGCGCCGCCGGCATACCCTTGCGAGATTGCGTTATTACTCATTCCGAGCGTTGTGTTCTCGCGCGTTACACTACCGACTGTTTTAAGAATCTATCAAAGGTTAAATATATAAATGTGCATCCGTGTGTGGTTGTGTCGTTCTAGCATTAGGGAGCTTTAGTACGCGTAGGTGCCTTCCTCGATAGGTAGAGACGACCCAAAACGGGAGCTAGCAGAACAAAAGTGAACATCATAATATCACGGCCAAATATTAGAAAGAGGAAATGAACAAAAACAGTTTTTTTTTTACGTTGTTTGCGCGCGTTTCAAGATTACAAAAGCGAAGACTTCGTCGGCTTGCCTTCTCTACAAAAGCGCACTGCAAAAGCGGAACTAAAACGCCCCCCCCCCCCCTCTCTTGCACCCTCTCTCTCATCCTTACCCACCCCCCTTTTTTTTTTCCAGCGAACTCTTCCCGCATGAATAGCTGACCTCATTTTGGTGATCAGCTTGTTCCCAGACCCCTCGTTGCCGTGTGAAAGAAGATTGTGGAGTCCAAGGAATGTGTTTTTCGTTCAAGCTAGGGTGCCCACATGTTTCCGCCGCACCGCTGTAGTTTAGACGGTGTCGTACGCAGTTGTTCGGCGCAAGCTGATGCTCCTTCTAGTCGATTGAATATGCTGTTCACTTTTACATAGAACAGAAATAAACGTCACATGGATAACCTTTTCTCGCGGGGTAAGTGCATTTTTTTAATTATTTCTTGGGTAGACTTTTTTCGCAGCAGGGATGAAGTTAGGACCGCATAGACACGGGTCGAAATAGAGCAACCATCATGGGCAGCTACGCGATCATGCTAAAGGCGCAAACGACAGTTCGTTCTGCAATCGGCGAAGCGGAGAAAACGCTCACTTCTGTTTTCGGTAACTACGATCAAACGTCCACAAAACGTCGTTCGATCAAGATGAGTCCGTGGAGCAGAGAGCAGTGAGTGTGTCAGAGGACTGATCTGATTCTAGAGTCATCGCATCGAATCCAAAGACAACGCCGGGCTTCTAGCGCATTAATTCCAAATATCGAGTCGAATAGCGCATTTAAAAATGCATCTCAAGTCAGGCAATGTGAACGAAATGCTTATTTTACCCACTTTATGACATTTATTCATCTCCGACGGCGTTGTATTTTTCACGGTTTCGACGGAAAGCTGCGGAGCTTCACGTCTGCCAAGCTTCCAGGGTTGCGACAGTCCGGTACGCAACAGTGCCTACAGCTTCGGCGTTTGCTCTTCTGCGACATCCGATAGCAATGTTAAGAATAAAAGACCAAAGAATGGATGAATCAACACCTTCAAATTGATGCGTGAACAGCCCCACGAGCAAGCAGGCTGGCGAAAGGGCCTTCTCAGTGTTGCAAATATTTTGAGCTAGATGGCGCAACGTGTCACACCAAACTTGACTGCCCGGAGGGTATAGTGCAGCTTCGCTTGTCTTCCTCCTTCGCCAGAGTGGAAAGGCTGACAAAAATTTTCTGGTATTTTTCGAGGGAAGTACAACTCCAGATCTAAAAATACATCCCCATCTTTTTTTTTTTTTTTTTTTTTTTAATCGCAATATGATGATTTGTCAACTTTGAAGAAATACTGAGAGGGATAATCCACTCACACCAGAAATACGAGCAGACGATGCATCGCTTCGTTTGTACTGGGGGTGGCTCTCCCGCAGCTTTTCGAACTCTCGCTACTTCTCGCTCGGTCAGCGCAAGTAAGGAAATGGACCTTTTCCGAGAAGCGTTCTGCGCACGCGCGAGAACTCGATGCCAAGCGGCGGAAGTCGGCACTAGAAATCGAGGAAATTCGGAACGAGGCTGTGGATCAGCGAGAAGAACACGTAGTTGCAACATATATATAATTGTGTTACACAAAAAAAGAAAGTGGACGGAAAGAAAAATATGACGTTTGGGTGGACGCCACACATCTCCCTCTTTAGAGTCGCGTTGGGCACACGCCGCTGCTCGGAGAGCGAAGAAACTGGTAGCGTAGCTCCCCTTATCGATTGGTAGCGCAGGTAGGTCACTTCCTCGATTTTTAGTTCGTGCAGCCACCGCCTAGTGCCGTCGGTATGTGAAAAAGGTCCATTAAAAATTAGGAGTTTTGGCAGTTTCCTTAGTAGACCGCGTTTCCCCTTCCGCTAAGCCCTCCGCAACTGAGAAGCTGCTACTGCGCCTGCGCGCCGATGGCCGAGTGGGCTAGCTGGGCTAGCGCACACGAGCTCGGAGCACATTGAGCGGAAGCTCGCGCTGCAGAGCCCAGGGATCCTGGGTTCAATCCTCACCCCTGTCCGTTTCGATCTGGATGAGCATCGTACCGGCGTGCGGTCGTGTATCACTATACTGCGTGGGATTGTACATAAACCCACCGACCCCTCCCCCCCCCCCCCCCCCTTTTTTTTTTTTTTTTTTTTTTGCAAGCGCAAGATGTTTGGGTTTTTGTGTCGCGGCGGAGAAACGCTATTCTAAAGCTCTCTTGCGTAGCGTGCGCTAACGCAAGCGCTACATTTAGCGCTAGCGTGCGCTAAAATTGCGAACGTTATTCTAAAACTTCCTATTAGAACAATTTCTCAAAACTAGCGCTGAGTTTGGACACCGTGACTCTCAGTCGTAGTTCATGTTGAGCTGCACTTTGTTTTCATCGACGCCACCGCAGAGAAGTGTTCTTATCTCAAGAACCGAAGTAAAACAAGTCCGGCTCCTCGCGGAACACTACTTTATAATTTCCCCCTTTATCTAGATAATGAAGACATATGTAGGTGAATCAAGACGTACACGTTCCAAACGCCAAAAGCATCGCTTTTTCCTCCGACAACCGAATCTCGTAAGAGGTGAAAACAGGAGTTGGCATTTTTTTCAAGTTACGAGCCCGCGCATTGCGAATCCCCGCTGAATTTGTCGAGACCCCTCTCGGTGTCCCGACGCACAGTTTGGGAAACGTTGGCGTAAGCAGAATTTCAACGACGACCCTCGTCCGAAAATATTTCCTATACTTCGTCTCACCTTAGCATGGACTAACCGCGAATGCTGTGCTAGCGCGAGCGGCTAACCTAGACTGCCTTGACTGGAGCACTTGCTGCACGAGCGCTCTCGCTTTTAGTCCATACTAAGGTGCGGCGTCATTTTACAGCGAGGCTGAGCGCTCTGGGCTGAGCCAGCCACGATCGAAATCAAAAATCGCGCTTGGGCGGCGTTGCCACGACGACGCCTCCTCGTCGGCGTTTCTCGCATCGCCATGGCGACGACGCTCGCCTGGCGAACCTAGGCGAACCGCGTCGGCGATTTCCGGCGGCGCTGCGCCAATGGGCGGCGAGCAAGAGCGTGGGGAAGCCGGTCGTCGCGTCGGTGGCGTCGGCGACCGATGACCGATGTTCGCCATGGCGGACGGAACGGCCTCCCGCGTCCGGTACAACGAGCGCCTGATCGCCGAAGTGGAGCAGCGTCCGTCGCTCTGGGACAGCCGCAGCCCCAAGAACAGGAACGTCGTGACCAAGAACGCCGACTGGAGGCGGGTGGCGGCGGCGCTCAACAGTTCAGGTGGGCGTCAAAACGAACATATTCGCGGGTGCTCCTCTTTGATCGCCGAGCCAGAGTGCACGCGTCGCTTCCGAAAGGGGGGGGGGGGGGGGGGGACGGCCGGCCGGCTGAGATGTCCATGGGGTGCAGAGAAGAGAAGGGGAGGGGGGTCGAAATGCCGGGCTGGATTTCGAGGGGGGGCGGGCGGGTGGGTAGGCAAGCCTTTCCCACCAATAAAAAAAAAAAAAAAAAAAAAAAAAAAAATGGATGGTTTGTTGGGGTTTGCAATCTCCACCAAAAGCTTCCGCTTATCTTTTTTCTTTTTCTTATTTAACGACGATAGGGGCATCGGAGAGACGTCGAAACGTTTCCAACATAGCGAAGCGAATGTGAAAAAAAGTGAAAGCCGCTTACAACTCCCTCTAACGCCGAATTAGAGCGCAGCTCTTGAGGAGGGGGGGAAGGCACGGGGGGGGGGGGGGGGGGAGTTGCGTGACCTGGGGGTCACGTGGCCTGGGGGGTCACGTGACCTCTCGGTTATGCTGACCACGACGGCGACGCCGACGCCGCTCAAGCCGGAAACGGGCGCCTAATCGCGCGCCAGACAACTCCGCTTCGATGTCCTCTTGGCATTTCGTAATGCTCGCGCTTCATTCAGGCATTTGTTGACGATTCTAGGATCCGCCCACACTCGCGGTTTGTGTATGCGTCGTCAGTGGCATGCCAACTTGTTCTTGAGTGTGGGGGGGGGGGGGGGGGGGGCGAACCAGACCCCCCTATCCCCCCCCCCCCCCCCCCCCCCCGGGGTGCCGGGGGGCGGTGCCCTTGGTATTCCTTGGGCGCTGCCGGCCAGTGTTTACCCTGCCCAGTGGCGGCTGTTTCAGGGGGGGGGGGGGGGTGGGGGCAAGCATCCCCCTTGCCCCCCCCCCCCCCCCCCCCCCCCGGGTTGGTACGCCCATGTGCGTCGTAACCACCGTGGTCAGAATTGCGACATAATGATGAATACAGGATTTTGCAAAAAGTTAATTCATGAGGCTTCCTTACCTCAACTCCCCATTTTCCCTCCAGACTACTCTGCCCCCCCCTTTTCCCAACAAAATAAAGAAGGAAACGATTTTCTCTAGACGCGACGTCAAAAAATCGCGCAGGTAAAAAAAAAAGCTAAATGTTACGATTTTTATTAATCGAATAAATCTGAATTATTTTATTTAAATCAGATTTCTTCGGTTTAATTCACGGTAGCTAGAAAATAATGATACTTTATCGGATGTATTTTTAAAGGGACAATACCGGGGTATTTATGCTCGCCGAGGTTTTTAGTTGTACGTGACATATGAGAGCCCAACTACCCAGAACAGAATTTGCGGCTCGAAATTCGGGTTCTTTCCGCCCGAAAACCGCCGATCGAGAACTGGCCGGATTGAGTCGCGCTGCCTCTCTTTTTCGTGGTGACGGGCCGTTTTCTAAGGTTTAGACACAACCACCAAATTTAATCAAAGTCGTAGGTCATTGAAGGCACACACTCAATATAAAAATAGACGAAAAAATATGAAACCCATTTTTTGTGCCTTCTAAAAGACTGCAAATACATCGATTGAAATAAAAAAAAAACAAAAAAAACGTTGCACAGAGAAGCACTCTGTGCGTTCACTGCGTAATTCTCAACATGGCGTCGTATCGCGTATTGTGGGACTTGCGGGCTGGACGGCAATGGCAGCAGACAACGGGCGTGGGACCTCTACTTCAGAACTGTCGTTCGCGGTACCGGTGAATTCTGTCTTCCTTCGAAAGAGAAAACCAGCAAGCCGATTTGCACGAAGACGTCGCCGAGCCGTCGCTCCTTCTTGTGGCTGAAGACATGGCTCGCGCAAACATCATGCACGAAGTGCGTACTTCGATTTGAATATGCACGCGGACGATATCTTTACTAGGTGCGAATGTGGCCAATGCGCGGTGGTGCCCGACTTCAAGCCTAGGGAGTCCCTTTGCTGGAGGGACATCGGCAGCAAACTTTCCCACCTACAGTCGACCGGCTGCATTGCTAAGAATGAAAGAGTTCCCCCGTAGCTCAGTGGAAAGGTGTCCGCTCCACACGCAGCGGACACAGGTTCGATCCGAAGTGTAAAAATACTTTTTTTTGTCAAACATCTTGCGGTATTTGCACATTTGTTTTTTAGAGCGCAGCTCATAGGCGCCCGTTTCCGGCTTGAGCGGCGTCGCCGTCGCCGTCTGCGTAACCGCGCGGTGCATGATGGGTAAATTTCCCCGCTAAATCTAGCGGAAAACATTCTCCGCTAAATCTAGCGGAGAATTTTCCCCGCTAAATCTAGCGGAAAATTTTACCCGTTAAATTTAGCGGAAAAATTTACCCGCTAAATCTAGCGGAAAATTTTCCCTGCTAATTTAGCGGAAAAATTTACTCGCTAAATCTAGCGGGAAATTTTCGCTGCTAAACTAGCGGAAAAATTTCCCCGCTAAATTTAGCGGAAAAATTTCTCCGCTAAATCTAGCGGTAGATTTTCCCCTCTAAATCTAGCGGAAAATTTTCCCCGCTAAATCTAGCGGAAAATTTTCCCCGCTAAATTTAGCGGAAAATTTTCCCCTCCCCCCGGGGTCACGTGATCCTTCCCCCCCCAGGGTCACGTGACCCCCCTCAAGAACATGTGACCCCTCCCCCGAAATGGAGGAAAAGAGGAGGGAGGGGGAGGAGGGAGGAGGAAGCGAGGAGGAGTAGCAGGGAGTATGAGGAGGTGAGGACGAGGGAGGAGGGGTATACCCTCCCCTCAGTACCCTTCCCTCCTCCTCCTCAAGAGCTGCGCTCTAATTCGACGTTACAGAGAGTTGTAAACGTCTTTGATTTTTTTTTACAACTATCACTAAACAAAAAAAAAAAAATGTGTGGACGAAACGTCGCTGAATTAAATGGTATGGGACTCTTTTTTTTTTTTTTTGCACATCCGCGAACTCAATGTAGTCACTTTCCACAAATGCAAGGGGCATATAAATCGGGTAGCGTCTGCTTTCCGAGGTGCCCGTAACTGTTCTGCGGGAATTGCAGCCCGCCATTGGCACTGAGCTGGACGTTCGGACGTTCTGGGGACCTCTTGGGGACTACGTGTTTTCTGGGTTGTACTGAATTATTGTCATAATTTACCTTTCCTCTCCTCTCACCATGAACGGGGTCCTCCATCATCTCCGCCGATCCACAAGGGGTCGGCGAAACATCGGTGGTTGAGAACGACTGCTCTAGCCAATCAGACGCGATATCGTCACTTCCGTCACTTTCATTTCTTTTTCGAGAAAACGAAACATTTGTCGAACATAGCCCCCCTGAGCGTCCATTGGAGAGACGGCTGATAAAGTCTGGTTGAAGGCTTGAAATGCAAGGCGGTTGTCGCGGCACATCGGTAATTTAGCCCTCTGATGCGGTTCAAAAAAGAAAGGTAAATGCTTTGAGCTCGAGCATGCTTCCCGCGTAAGGCTCGTCAAATATTAGACACTGGAGGAAATTAGCCATCAGCGTTGAATCCTTACTTAGAACTCTCTTTGTTTGCGTATTGCCTATGGATAAGCATGGCGAACAAATTGGCTGCAGAAACCACTATTGTTGGTTGTCTATTGCGATAGCATTCATCTAGGGCAACCTCAAGGACGACGTCTAAGGGACGTCGAGGGTGATGTTTTAGAGCAGTGGTTCTCAAATGGGGGTCCACGGACACTTTGGGGTCCATGAAGCCCTGCCTAATCAGTCAAACCCGGGAATAAAAGTTGTATTTTTTCACAATAAGAAGAAATGTTCCAATTATCTGGTGAGTTTTCTCGTGTGTATGTCAATTAGAGAAATCTCTTTCGCACTAGCCCTTAGTTATATCCATTTATTAAATCATTATAATAATTAACATATACCTTTCCTCACCACAAACCGGGTCCTCCATCATCTCCGCCGACCCACAAGGGGTCCGCGAGACCTCAATGGTTGAGAACCACTGTTTTAGAGGACGACATAAAAGACGACGTCTAGGATGCGTTGAGGTCGTCAGGTCCTTCGAAGAGGGTGAGAATGTGAGCTGAAATGGTCTACTGCACATACCTACTGCGCATTAGGAGGCCAGGAAGTCCAAAAACTCCGGGGGAAGAGTAGCTAAAGAATGCTATCGCATTAATAGCCCAAGCACGCAGCTGTTCTCGCCCCACCGCCGTCCTTCCGTAGCTTCGTCTGGGTGCCTGACTAACACTGGCGTAGCCAATCTTTTTTTTCGAGGGGGATGTTTATGACTTGGGCTGCAACACCATAACCCCCTCCTTCCCCCTTCGCCACTGGCCCTTACCCTAGTGAAAAATCTCATTGGTATTTTGTCCAATAAACACGTCATACACGATATATAAGAACCATATAAGAAACTTGTGAGAAGGTTTTTAAAAGTTATATGTTCTTATATAGTTATTTTCTTATATATCTTGTATGATTCATACGTGTTTCTTGGACAAAAGAAATTTCTCATACAAATGGCTTTTTCACTAGGGTAGCGGTTCCGACGACGCTTGCCAAAAGCTTGAGCCTGAGATTATGGAGTTTTCATAGACTTTTTTTTTCTCCCTCCGCTACGCTCTCAGCAACGAAGGCGCCTCTACTGCGCATGCGCCCCGCTGGCCGCGCCTGTAGAGTTCCGCGTCTCGTAAGGAATTGTGGAGGTCGTTGAAACGATCTACGCCTCGAGCGGAGCGAAGCGAGGGGTGATTGCGGTCAGACTAGGTACTTTTCCGTGCACGTCAATTGAACAGACGCTTCGCTGCCATCGTACGGAAACGGGGAGATGAGGCTGGCTTTATCTCCCGGCGTGCAGGTAAAGAGGTACAGAGACGCTGGAAGAACTTGCGTGACACGTTCCTGCGCCGGCTGCGAGACTCGGAGCTGTCCCCGACGTCCAAAGACAAGGCAGCCTGCGTGCGATGGGCCTACTTCCACCAGATGATGTTCCTCAAGGACGTCCTCGATATACGCCCGTAAGAACTCCATGGCTTCCAACCCTCCCCTCTTTTGTAGCCACGAACGCTATCAGATCCCGAGGGGCAAGTCAACCTACTTTTCCCAATAATTTCTCAAAACAAGAACTACAGCAAGAACTTCCGCTGCAGATTTTGTTTTTTCTAGTGTGTTGGGTGTTACCAACTTGGCTATTACTACGCGTTAGTGAAGAATGCCTGGTCACAACAGATACCAAACGACAGGTGTGTACACACACGGCCGGGTGCCATTACCTGCTCCCTCCCGAGCATGTCGCGGCGGGCTACGAGAGAGAGAGAGAGAGAGAGAGGGGGGGGGGAAGGGGGGGGCGGGCCACCGCCCTGCAGTACCCCTGACCCTAGTGATGCCACTGCTTCCAAGACACTGCACCCTCTGGTTGTGTTTATTGCAACGTCCGAGACAATATTATTATATCTAAGTGACCAGGTCATTTCGTTGTTATCCTAGAATTGTTGGCATGTACGCAAAGAGGGTATGTGCTTCTTTCTAATTTACTGCTTCCCTATTGGTCAGTGGCGTCGGAACGGGGGAGGGAGGGCAGAGGGGGTGACCGTTCCCCCCCCCCCCCCCATATATATTTCAGAAATTTTGTGTAAGAAATACAATGGAGGCAGTGGAAAATCTCGCTTGCCCCCCCCCCCCCCCCCTTCCCCTCTCCGAAATAGTTCCGACGCCTGTGCTACTGATTCAATCGTATCACTTTGCCATCTGACTGAGCATCGTACCGGCGCGCTTTCGTGTACCGCCGCTGTCGTGATGCAGCTTACAAATGCCGGACTAGTGGTCGTACTGCACTGACTGAAGCTCTCAACTACAGCGTGAACGAGTGTCGCCATACTATGGCAGACGAACCTCTTGCGTAGGTAACCAGGAGGACAGAACATTTTTAAGGCGTCTTGTGTGTACTGGAGGGAGCTAGAGAGCACACAACCAAAGCATCGTAGATAGCAAGGCCGTAATTTTGGATTTTCTGTGTGCTTTGCCGAAGGCACAGCACACAGAAAAGCACACAGGAACGCAACACAGCACACAGGAACGCAACAGTCTGTTGCGTTCGAACGGGGCTCATGCTTGATCAGTGTGTGCAGGAATCTCAGCAGAGCGCTGCCCGGTAGGTGTCGTAGGAAATCCAACACTGCGGCCGTGGTGTGCAGGATGTGTTACAACACCGCGTCATCCGTCGCCCCTGTGGAAACTTAGACTATTTGAAAACTATGTTGCAGGACCGCTTTCAGCGGCTATGTTCAAAAGCGCCCGAGGGCGTCAAGGGCGGACGCGGTGCCGCGGCCGGCCCTGGAGGATTCGTGGGACGTGGCCATCACCACGGACACAGAGGAGCCCATCTGCGAGACGATCATCGAGGTGTCCAACGAACCCCCGGCTGCGCCTTACGACGCCCCGTTGCCGACCGACCGGGTAGACCTGGACGAGTGCATGACCTGCGAGGTCCAGGTGGCACGAAGACCGAGCCCGAGCCCCAGCCCGGCGGCCTCCTCGATGGCCGAGGAAATGCCGCCGAAGCGCCGGAGGCTGGACGACTGGGACCACTTTCTCATGTCGCTCAAGAGGCACCTGCGATGCACCCCCGACCACCTGGTGGGTAGCGCCCAGATGCACTTGCTGCAGATGGCGGTCACCTACGGCGCCGGCAGGACGCCGCAAGCTCTGATGCCGCTCGATTTGTAGCAGCTTGTCCGTTCTTGCAGATGACCTAACTGATTGCCTCCTCGCATTTGATGGTGTGTCTCACAAGGCCATTTGTCATCATTTCTTTGTTCAGAGCGCCTGCTCTTGACTGGTGTTTGCGGACAACCTAACTGTGTGCCACGCATTTGTTCATTTGTCTTACAATCATCTCTCTCTCTTTTTTTTTTGCACGTTTATTTTTGGGTGCTGCGCGCAGGCAGCCTGTGTGCCACGCATTTGTTTCTTTGCCTTACAGAACCACTTGCCATCTTTTGTTTTTTTTGTTCAGCCTCTTTGCTCCCACACATATTGCTAATTTGTCTTACGAAGCCGTGTGTCATCATTCTTCGTTTCATCTTTATATGAATCTGAGCTGTTCATCGTGAGAAGGGAACTCAAGCGGAAGTGATCCTTTGTGTTCTAGTCGTCGGAGTCTATGTTTTGGCGGCTTCGCGCTGTGTCTAGCGCGCGTCAGACATTCGAAAGACACATCAGTGTTCGGGATTCGTGCGCTGCGAAGAAAGAACAGAAACCACGGTGAATCCGTTTTAGGCTGAAATAAAAGTGTTCAGCGTATGGCTGCCTACAAAAACTCGTTGAGTGTGAAAAAAAAAAGAATGTCATTTGACAGTGACCTTTGGCATGAAATGTTTTCTAATGCTTGGTTCCATCATAAGTCAGAGGGGAGTCGAAGGCTGCACAAACACGGACATCAAAGATAGAACTGCAGGTAAGAGCTTCAGTTCCACCTCCGGCGCCAGTCTCGTACCTTCGACAGCGCTCCGGCGTCTCGTGCACCCCGAGCGCAGTCGAAGCACGGCGGAAGCCGTGCTTTGACTGCGCTCGGGGTGCACGGCGCAAGAACGGCAAGGAGCACGGCGCCTTGCCGTTCTTATTCCGTCAGTGACTACAGTCCCTTTGGGCGGCCGGCACTGCCACCTCGGAAGCGTTAAGAGTACGGGCGAAAAACAGGCACCACGTCTACGAGGCTGTACGAGTCAAAAATGATGGCGATCAATAGTATATTTTGGAAGCTATCATTCCTTTCAAAATAGGCGCTAATTGAACAGTCGAATGCCGTCCTTGGAACGAACGGGCAAGCTGGCATTTTCGTCTTGGGCGATTGACTTGTTTCTTCTTGCATGCATGTTTACTTGATAAAGTAGAAGCCAGCCATGCATGAGGCCCTCATTTGGTGCAACTCTATATTCAGGCACAGTTTAAGAATGTGCAGCAGATGCTCCGCCTCCTTGGGAAACACTTGGTCGTCTGCGCAGCCCGGCGGAAGGCAGCGAGCCCACGCTGCCTCCCCGCGCGGTGGAATCGGAGGTTGACCAGAGGCCTCGTGGGATGTTCCGGTATTCCCTCCGGCTGGCGTTTTCCCACTGCCTCCTGATACAATACGTGAACACTCGGATATAAACTACGCAGCGAAAGGCCACCATGGGCGACGGCTAACAATGCAAGCAACCTGTTTGCGCGTACAGTTTTTCTTGTAGTTTTTAATGAAAGCGAGAACACTCGAGCCGACGCAATCGTTCGTTCACATTGAGTGAAGGGCTTTCTCCTAGCGCACGCGTGCGGTTAGAGAAGCCACAGATTTGGAACTTGAGCTGTCCGCATAAGCAACAAAACTCGGTTGGCCGGCGTCGCGCTCGATCTTGGCGCCGGCCAATCACGGCGGTAAAATCCCTCGCCGACATTTTCGTCGAGTGTCCGGATCAGAGCACCCGGACAACGCGCCAGTGATCTTGGTGGAACCTCGTTCCTTCGGAGCACGAGCGCCGCAAACGCGACGCGCGGGCACCTTGTCACGTGTTTCTTTTTAATACTTCGCGGGTTTATTTTATAGGCTTAAAAAATGCTAAACGACGATTATGTTTTACAATTTTCCAATTCACACCTCGGCCCTTAAAGTTAGCTAAATCAGTTTTGAATAACTACGCACACTAAAAAAATTGTGCACTTTCGTAAGACGTCTGTTAACAACCTGGTACTTGGGTAGTAATTCAATTACATCAATTGAATTACTTTCTTTGTAATTAATTACTTTTGGCTAAAACGAATTGTACTTGTAATTTAATTACTTTTTAGCATCAGTAATTTCTAAATTTCGGGCACAATTCCAATTACTTTTGCGAGACTGCGGCGCCGACGGAGCGTCTCTGAAAGCCTCAGCGCTCGCACACAGAGACACGTATCGGACACACACGCGCGACAAAAATAGCGTCGCCTTGTTTGTTGTTTGGTTGCTTACGCCGCGGGCAAAGAGACGATCCTCTTTGGAGCCTACCTCAACGGTGTTGGAACTTGGTTCAGGTGGCAAATAGATTTATTTCGAGGAGCCGAAACTAAGCATGACCGGCCGCCAGGACATAGGGTGCCAAACGCCCGAGCTGCCAGCCACACGAGCCCGTGCACCTGGCTTGGCGGTCCCTTCGATGACGATAGCAGGCTGTCTGCTACAAACGGTGTGGCGCCGTCTGCGGTGCGAGCAGAAAGCAATAGCGTAAACTTGCCCAAAATATTGAAAGACACCAAATTGAGCTTCAATTATCAGCCGAGGTTGGGGTTTTTAATCGTCTGTGAAGTTTTTTCTTTCTTTTTTTTTGTCCGTTTTTACGTCTTTTTTCAGTACTGTCGCATACATGGGTTGCACTGACGTCACATCGCATACTTTTGACCACCATGTAAGAGGAGGAGAGGGAAGCTGCTTTTGTAAGAATTTCGAGTGACGGGTCAATCTTCTATAATCTTCTGGGAGGAGAATAGCGACGTCTGTGAAAATCCGGGAGGCACAAAAGAGGATCCTGATGAGAGGGGAGCTCCCTCTTCCCCTCTTCTCTGGTGGTCATCGGAGCGCTCTTTGAATGACGTCACGTGCAACCCACGTATATTTGTTTCTTTGTATTATTTTCGAGGTTATTTCCTCTCTGCGTTACTTCGGATATTATTTGCATAGGCATTTTGGAGACTGACCTCGCAGCTGCGAATATTGTCACTATTGATTCGGGAGCCTCGATTCGGTTCCTATATATTTCTGAGCCATTACAATTTCAACTTAATGTAACTAATTCACCATAACATGAAACGTTTTTTATGCGAATGTGTTCGTATTCGTGCGTGTTGATTGTAGTTACACTATCGAAATATTCACATATGACTAACTGTCGCATTTTCATTTGCCTGGCTAACAAAAGTGTGTCAACCCAATTTTATATTAGCGATCTGGCGTCTTTGAGTATATGAACTAATTTATTATTTATCGAAAATATAAACAAAAAACGTAGGACTTTATTACCCCAAACTGTCAAGTTCTATAATCAATTTAACAAAATTCGCAAGAGGACAACACGCGAGATTAATACAGCGATGCTTAAAGGGATTACTACAATGAAATTTCGGCGCTTATTTTTTGGTCTGTGTTCAAAGCAGCAGTATCGTATCGAACGCACCGATATCACGTTAAAAAAGTCACAAAAAGGAATTTTAAAACTAATTAAGCAATTAGCAAAGAGCACCTGGTGGATGTTGCTAATGCCTCGTTTATAATGGCCGTCTAGGAACCTTGACAGGTAGTAACGGTAACTGTCGCGCCTCCGGCCATGACGAGAGGGGGAGGGGGAACTCTCCCCTCCACGAGACCCTCTTTTGGTTGACCGTTTTTAACCAAAAATACAGCCACCAGGCTCAATACAACGTGCGATTGTCATTTAGGAATATTGTGGATCATATTCAACCTATTCTTGAACACGAGGGGTATATTTCACATTTCGTTCAAGTATCCATTTAAAGAGATGCTGAACCGAAATTCGGATTTCACAAAATAAGCTCGCAGAAGTGTTCAACAGCGCGCCATAAACCACGCAACATCACTCATATAGCCATATCTCGAGCGGATGGACGTTTGAAGTTCTTTGGCCCAAGTCGAGTTCAGTGTAGCCCAAGTAGGGTCGCTCCCAGAGTAAGTCATTGTAAAGTAATTGCGTTACTTTTTAAAAGTAATTTGTATTTGTAATGAATTACTTTTTACGTAGTAATTGTAGTTAAACTACTTTTGGAGCAAAGTAATTCTAATTAAATTACATTTTGGAAGTAAATGATGTTACAACATACAGTTAAATTCATTCCCGCAAAACTCCCAGTTTTTTTTTTTTTTTTAAGTTTGATGCAAGTTATTGTGGACACACTGTATGTATAATTACTAACTCTGTATACAGATGCCCCTCAGAACAAACCAAATATAGCGGGCCGTCGTCTCTGAAGAGGAGAAGGAGCAGGCGGTGCAGAAAATCCAAGCGAGCATTCGCACGACGGAGTTGCATGTAGCTGAGTCGCCCAAGTCTTTTCGCGAACCTGCTGGCGACCTCTGGGGGCTCAGCGAACAAAAGGCAGAAAAAGAGGGAAAAAAAAAGTTGCTTCCCCAAAAGCAGGGGGACAAATCTAAGGAGGGGCCCGGTCGCTCTGACGGATATCCTGTAGGCCGGTCGCAGATTCTCCTCGGCTCCCCACGAGCTCGGGGGATTAGCGAACATCCGCGACGAAGGACTTGAAAACTCGATCACGTTGAAGCCTCTCATCCGGGTCAAACCCCGTCGTGCGAATACACCATTATAAAGTCGCAAGGTCTCTTATCCCTAAGAATAAGATCAAGTAACTAATCGAAGGCAAAAGCCCAAGCGTTGATGGAAACGTGATAGCGAAGCTCCAAAGACAGCGCGCTTCTCACGACGCACTTTTGGCGTCATTTCATTGGCTCACTCGGATCGTGGCGTTGGCCGTGGTCCCGGTGATAGCGAACCCTGGCGAACCTCCGAAGACAGCGCGCTCTCTGACCAGGGGCGTAGCCAGGGGAGGCCTTATGAGGCTTCAGCCCCCGCCCCCCCCCCCCCCCCTACCCGAAATCCAGCCGACCTTATAACATACACATGCAATTTGAACCCCCCCCCTCCCCCTCTCCGCACCCCAGGTCATGGACATCCCAGTCACCTCTGCACCCCCCCCCCCCCCCCCCCCCCCCGAAAAAAAAACACAAAAAACAACCCGACTACACCACTGTCTCTGACGACGCACTTTTGGCGTGTTTACGTCGTTTTCGTGTCGTCGACGTGTTTTCGCTGAAGGACTTTGAAGGTCGACTGAACGATGAGACATATATCAAGTAGGGCTCATGTGCGGGGGCTTTCTGCGCGCTTTGGAGCTTTTCTGGAGTCGCTTTGCCCTCAACTGGAAGCCTGCCTCGGAGTGATAGCCCCGGTCTTGCCCCCACCGCAAAATCTCTACGAAAGACAAGAAAGAATGGGGTTTTTGCGGAAAAACATTTTTTAAAGCCCGTTTCTAAATGCCTTAGTATTTCTAGCCCTAGAATGCACACAATCGTCGTTCGTTTGGACGGTCGTAGTTTGGACTGCTTTCGTGAGGCCGATGCGCGGTTCCCGCCGTGCTCTTTCGTTTGTCCGCTTGTTACGCCCCCTTCCCTCCTACAAGAGGGAAAGGCTATTCTGGCACGCCTCCAACAGCTTCCAATGACGCGCCGCAGGAGAAGAGGGGATCGAGCAGCCGTGCCAGTGGCACAACCAGGGACGTACCCAGGGCCCCCTTTCCCCCCAAAATATTCCATTTTGCTGGGGCCTCCTCTCTCCCCTCCCCCTCATAGAGCATTTAGTCACGACTAATTGTCATGACATTATTGTCGCAACACACGCGACATGATATGTTGCAACACATGCAACATCTCGCACAATCGTTCCACCAAAGCACCCATCTCCTCACGCAGGTCTCCTACATCAATTCCACTCAAAGCAAGGAAACCATTGCAAACAATGTACAGCACACTGGCAGAAGACAAAGACTGCATATTTTCGGCACCGATTTGATATCCAGGGTGCGTGGCCAATGACGTCACGGACGTCAAAAGAACAGTTTTTTTATTTTGATGTCTTAGTCATTTTGACGTCGAGAACACGTTTTCTTTGGATGCCGCTGACTGCATTTCGAAATGTCAGTCGCTCGGCGTGTGTGTGGGTGCTTGGCGGCTCGGCGGTGTCCGCGCTGGTGCGTGTTGTCGACGTTGCCGCCTGTACTCGTCGCGTTCTCAGGAACATGAAAATAAGCGTTCTCTATTTTCAAACTTTGCCCGGTGCCGTCCGTCACTCCTGTTGCAAATCAAGATTACGTGACAGAGCGACAGAGCCCAGCTTGTTGGGCCTCAAGTTGTTGCTGGCTCTGTGTTCGTTCACGGCCCCTTTGTTGCAACGTCTTCGTCGCGGAACATATAGTAGCCACGTGAAGGCATCCTAGCCAAGAATGTCGCACCACTCAGTTTGCAATTTTGCTGATTTGCAAGACTGGACTCACAAAAGGGATAGGAGAGACTCTGGGGAAGGAGGAGAGAGAGTACTCGAAGATCGTGAAAGATCACGTTGGCGACCTTCAAACACACGTGCACACCCTAGGACTGCACGGCGCCATTTACAAACAAGACCCATGGGGGACCGTATAACAAATAGAGCTCTTCTTTTGGGGGAAGATGGGATTTGGTAACTGTTGCCGTGCATCTGTTGTGCTACCTCATAGAGCACACGCTGTACTCCTCCCTTGGGCGCCTTTTAGTGGGGGGTGGACAGGAGGAGGGGTCACCCACTCAATTTTATTGCCCTCCTACTACCCACCCCCGGCTACGTGCCTGTATCCGGTCCACAAATTCCTGCCAGAAGAGAAAACAAAAACGCTCTAGAAAGGGCTTCCTCGATTTTTCGGGCGACGTCACCTCGCGACTAAAATCACGGTACTGGAGAAAGTAGACCTAACTGGTCCTCCTCTTTGGGTCTTGACTGTAAACCACACACTTGAAAGGAACCTGGAAGGCTCAGGGTGGCAGATGACCCTTCACTAAGAAACAGCTTCCTTAGGATGCCAGATCGTCAATGGATGGCATGGGTTAGTGAGGGTCAGGAAAGGGAGTGTCTGGGGCAACATATCCAACATTCCAGAGGAAAGGTTCGGTGGGCGAGTAAAAGGGAATGGGGAGAAGGAATGATGGGATGACGAGAATGGGATCTACGATTCCATACGAAGCAGTCGCCACATTCTAGACCATGATTTGGTGCCCCGAAGAGACACTTAGCGAAAATCTCTGCTGTCACTCCAAGACTTCCAGGAGGCTCCTCTCAGGTTTGAAATACGCTCATACATCCGATTTGTGTATGATCCTCAAATGCCCGCAAGTTGCGGACATCTGATGATCGTACAAAATTGGATATACCAGCATATTCCAAAGCTGAGAGGAGCCTCCTGGAAGTTTCGGAGTGACGGCAGAGGTTTCGCTCCGTAACGCTTCCACGGTCAACCGTCGTGGACTTGAGTCGCTTCGTGGCACCCGACAACTAGGGGGCGCTGCAATGGCGGTCTGTCGTGAGGTAAGTGCGACATTATGATGCATGGATACACTGATGGTAGAATAGAAACCTCAACCACTTAAATCGGATACAAACTTTTCCTGATTTCGTGACTTTGGGCAATGCCTTCTTGGACAAAAGCCACCGGCGCCAAGTCCCGCGACGCCATCGCGTTAGGCCCCACAATTGTCCCAGCTCACGATGTGAGAGTGAATTCTAGTTTGGGGCACATGCGGTCACGTGGGAAGTGACAGTCTTCCCAACATATTGGTTGAAAAATTCAATTTTTAGCGTTTGCTCAAGTTTGCAGTTCCCGAATGCCACGTGTCGATGCCGCCGGAAGAAAATTGCGATACGTGGTAAGTTCCCGATACTTTTATTTCCACTAATCCCTGCCCCATCCACGCCATGCTGCCTCGAGTCAAAGGACCAATCCAAGGGCGTCTGGTCGCAGGCCCATCTGCGGTCAACCGTCTACGTCTCGCCGTTTCTCCGGGTGCCCAAGTTACATCTGCTGGGTCGAGTTCCCGTTCCAGGTGTTGCTCTCGTCGTCGTCGTCGCTGCTGCGTCGGTTCGAGAACCGGTACACGTTTCCCTGCCGCTGGTACACACCGCCGCCCTCCCCCTGCTGCGGTGGACGGCGGCGCCGAGCGCCCCTGCAAGAAATGCAACCGTGATTACACAGACATTACCCAAGCATTTCGGTGTTCAAACCTAATCCCCGAGTCTGGACGGCATCTACGGTCTTTTATGTTTTAACAAAAGTTATATATAGGTAAGCGTCAGGCTGAAGACCCACGACTGACAAAAAATAGTCATATGCCTCGAAAGCAGCTGCGATAATTATACAACACGCAGATTTAAGTTACTGGAAAGAATGAGAGACCTAAGTACAAGCGGCAGGGAAAATGCCTCGCCACCCAAACCCTCACCAGTATAAAGAAATGGATAGAAAAGATGATCTCAGCCTTCACGAGGAACCTTAGTCAAACAACCCAGGGTCCATTCTTTCCCAAAGAATGAATACAACCCCTCCAAAACTTGTTTCTTTTTACGGAACACTCGAAGCCGAGCTGACAGCAATAAGGCTCAAGACGTTCCCAGAACTACTAATCCTTTGCACACTCATGGTGGCCACAGACCACACTTATCACAGAGTTCCTTGACCCTTTACAACAACTCATTCACTCCGTAAAAAAGAAAACAAAAAATGGCGTTAGAGTGCACTCTTTGCATTTCCGTCTTTCCACCAGTGTGGGAAAGGGAGCGCTTTGTAAATGCGTAGACCAAGACGAGGAAAGCAGACGCAGCACTTGTGAAGGTACAAGAGAAGGCAGGACGCAGCCAGTCATGGCCCCTACCGGAGCCCAGGTTGCGAGAGAAGGACATCATCCGCGAGGCAGGCCTACCCTTGCTCCTGGGGCGGATCCGGAGCCACCCCTTCGGGCGTGCGCTCCGTCGGGGCCGGAGATCCGAAGAACAGTCCCGTGAGCAGGCTCCAGAGGAACATGAGCGGCGTCAGCAACGACCCCAGGAACTTGAGGGCCGACACCCCCGAGTCGCTCAGCACCGACGGGACCACCGCCTGATTCTGAAGCCGAGTCGAGCACACAGGTTCACACAGAGACAGTCGTGCCTCGTTAATACCTCCATTTCCCCAGAAATCGTCCTTAATAACGAGACAAAAAGTGTGTCCCAGTTTGTCCCTGAAAGTGTTGTCCATGTAGTGGGGTAGCCATATGAACGGGGTCCGTAACAATGAGACGTGACTGGGTAAATTAAATGACCGGTCCTTGGGCGTTAGCAACACTATTTCTGGGTTCTCCCACCTGCCCCAGCAACTCCCATTAAAAAGTTGTAATGTTAAGCCAGCAATCGCTATTTGGATATTTTCAAAGTGTTCACCCAATAGGAACCAAAACAACCTCAAATTGTCGAGCAATATTCGTGAGCCTTAAGAAGACAAGTGTCTGAGGGGCGACCTACGAACCGGCACCATTTCCTCTATTTATGTTTCCAGAAGTGCAAGCTCTACTTGCACCATTTTGTTTTTGCCTATATATAATATTCCGGACGTTTGGTCCTTCCTATCAAGTTGAATAGAAACCTTAATCTCGATGCGCGGGAGAAATGAATAGTGGACTGTCTGCCAATGATTATATGAAACTCACGGTGCAAGCTAGATGAAATGGAACATTTTCCCTGGCGTTAGCGTGACCAAAGTTGCACCAATATTTGAGCCACTGGACAGTACTGAATTTCAGACAAGATTCGGTGATCGAGCTTTGTCTAGTAGAATTTGCAGAAGTAGAAGTAGTATTGGAATGCAGGCATTCCGAATATTCTTTCATCGTAAAATACCTAGCAAGCGCCCACTCAAGATTTGAAGACAATCTCGAAAAAATAGGGCATGGGCGCATCTGAGGTCATCAATATTACGTATCTGTACCGCGCATTTTTTCCCGATGTTTCAAATTTTGGTGTTGGGCGCTTAGTGTAGAATGGGCCGATGCACGGTGTTCTAGGGTACTTCATTTTTTCTACAGTATCGGGATGTCAAAATGATTCCACAGAATTGACACGCAGCATTCGCAAACATCGATGAAACCATCCGAATATTACGTCGGATGCTTCGTGCACCCCAATGTCCCCGCTATCCGTGTGACACGCATCTCTCGCTATCGCCAATTATTAATGCGGGCGTCGAAGATACACCATAAATCGGAAGCTAAGCAGGTTTTGAGCTATTTACTAAAGACCTCAAATGACGTCCAGGTTTCCCAGTGCCCCACGTTGGCGTATGAGGACGACTGAGGGGTGGAGGGCAGCTTGGGAATAAATTCTGCATCGAAGGTACGGCGTTACCACTTTATTTCAGAGTGACGGGTCTCTTTTTACTTACAACGTGCCTACCGAAATGTCAGGGCCACTCAATGTTACCAGAGTAGGTCGTCGGCCGATTCCTGTGGCTCGGAAGAAAAACATTAAATTGAAACAATTGATTCGGACAAACTGCTCATTACCTCAGGAGTGCCCCAGGGTTCTGTGATTGGGCCACTTTTGTTTTTGATTTACATTAATGACATTCCAACCAATATTGATGTCCCGCTTAGACTGTTCGCTATTATAGGTATACAAAACAATAAAAAGCCAAACTGACAATCTTGCACTGCAGGAAGCTTTGGATGAGATACGGACTAAAAAATGGCAAATGAAGCTAAATTATTTGAAAACAGCCGTCATGACAGTCTCCCGTAAAAAAAAAAAGCCAGTTCAATTTAGTTACTTACTTGATGGTCAACCAGTAAAGCGGGTCGAGGAGTACAAGTATTTAGGACTGAACTGGAACCAGCACTTAGAATTAATGGTTAAAAAAGTGAGGGCACTTTGTTTGCGTGTCGTAGGAAATCAAAATTTGCTAATTTTGACACTAAACTTATTGCTTATAAAAGTTTCCTTACGCCTGTGCTAGAATATGCCAGGTTCAGTGTGGTGCCCCCTTTCACCCAAAACGGTATTAACAAACTTGAAAGTATCCAAAAGTTAGCTGCTCGGTTTATTTTTAATGATTACCGTAGAGAAACATCGTCCACTGTATTAGTTGTTAGAGCGAAGCTGCAAATGAGAGCAAAAATTGATAGATTAAGATTGCTGTTCAATATCCTCGACGGCACTCTTCTAACTATATACAACCATTATCGACCGGGTCCTCGCGTCTAAAGCACGCAAGAGCGTTACGACAATACAGGCTCAATTAGATATTCTTTTTTCCCTCGGGCAATTCAAGAATGGAACGAGTTACCAAATGATGTCGTCGTCAACGCAACTCTCGCTAATTTTGTATCTGCTGTTGAATTTATACTTAATTGAGTTTTCATTTCTAAATCTGCATCCCTCGTTTACATGTTTGTACCCACTCCTACCATGGCTCCTTGAGTGGAGCCGGTAGTATTCCTAAATAAATAAAATTCATCGTACAGTTGAACCTCGATGTAACCGAGTCAGCGGGACCCGCCAATCATTTCGTTACATCGAAAACTTTGTAAAATTGAGGAAGAGAGACCTCGCGCATAGGCTGGGCGGGGAATCCCAATTTGTTCCTTACATCGGGAAATTCGTAAAATAGGGTTTCGTTACATCGAGGTTCTACTGTATTAGCGAAGCTCCGGGCCCATAAACGGTGGTTGACGCGTGACTTGGCAGCTCTGCTCCAGGCATACGTGCATGTTTGTCGCATAGTGAATGGGGCAGCGTTACTCCTAGCTCTTGCGACGGAAACACGAGCGAGAGCCCTTCCTTTTTTGTCCCCAAGGACGAGAGTAATGAGGCGCCATAGTCAAGGAGAAGATCGGAATGGCATCTCTTTCCAATGCCTGGCCCCCAGCACACGCTCCTCGTCTTTTGTTGCGACCCGGCTGCACGCGCACACTCCAACTCGCGAGACATCCAAGTGCTATCCCAGGAGGGAAACTTGTGCCGGAGGTGGGACGGCCGAAACTCTTCCTGCCATTGCTATCCTTTCAGGGACCAACTCCATTTGCGGTTCCGAGTCTCGACTCCGTGCAAACGTGTGCGTGGCAGCTCCGGCATGGCGACCACCGGCCCAATATTTGCTCCGTGAGGGCGGGGTGCCTCTCCTTCTCCACCTGGTGCACTTACTGGGTCCTCGAATGTATCCCTCGATTCGTCGCAATAGCGTCTGCCCCGATTCCAACGGCGACCCGGCGGCGGAGGTGGCAGACACTCCTGCCAAAGGTCGC
Organism: Ixodes persulcatus; assembly: GCA_013358835.2. NCBI lineage: Eukaryota > Metazoa > Arthropoda > Arachnida > Ixodida > Ixodidae > Ixodes > Ixodes persulcatus. The sequence continues at coordinate 74,289 of JABSTQ010005472.1, forward strand.
TCCGCAGCCGGACCGAAACCAAAGCAGACGCGAGTCGGAATGCTACGACGACGGCAACCCTCGCGCCCGCTCGCTCTTTTTGCCAGCATTTCTACGAGCAACCGTCGAGAACCCAACGTCCGACAACACGACACGTCGGAGCCCACGCAAGGCCGTCCAACCAGGACAGGTTTTCTGAAGTCGCAGCTTTCGCTGCACCGGAAGTGGAGGTTTTTGTCCGATTGGAGTCCGCTTTTGCGTAATCTTTTTGCTGGGTTTGGACAGAGGCTTAGAATGTGTGCATCACGTGGGTCCGGACAGCCGCTCGCACGCTCTGCCGGCCGTCGTCGAGGTCTCCGCTGCCGTTGTCAGCCCCCAATCTCCCGAAAACGAGGAAGGGGAAGAGACGACAGAGAGGATGCAAGCCGCACAGTTTGCGTGGCCGGCAGGGACTCAAACCGAAAAATATAACGTTTCGGTTACGGTTACGGTTACCTCTTCCTGTTGATAACGGTTTCGTTTCGGGTTTTTTACGGTTTTAATTTTTACGTTTCGGTTACCGGTTACACGTTCCTAAAAACCGGTTTATTTCGGGTTTTACCATAATTTGTTTAATTGAAATGCTAGACAGCCGTTTTATAACGGTTAAAATTGTCTCAGATATCCAACAACGTGAAATTCAAGGATCTTAGAAACGTCTTAATACTTCTAATTGGTCAAACGTTGCGCATGTTTCCAGCTATAACGCTTGTTCACTACATCTGCTTACATTATATAGTTAGATACCCAAGCATACATGTTACTTGCGCTACTCGGGGATCATCTCATTCGATATAATAAAAATAAACATTCCCAATTTGTTGTTCAACAGCGTTTGTAAACAACCCTAAGAAAGTTGCCACTGGGTGCTGGAAGAACCATTCGCACCTTCTCGTTGCTATAGTCTACTTGAACCTAATACATGCAAACGAGTCTTGGCCCACTGAAGGAAGGAGCAGAACTATAGCCATCATCTAGTAAAATACTGCCAAGTGGAATAAAGTACTAAAATTGAGAGAGGGGCTAGTTGGTGAAAGTCAAACATAATGTAAATGCCCAAAACAAGGAAGACTAAGGAGAGGGGGATCGGAGCACGTGGAGCGAAAGCTTGCGCTGCAGAACCCAGAGATCCTGGGCTCAATCCCCACCTCTGCCCGTTTCGACCTGGATGAGCATCGTACTGGCGGTCATGTACCACTACTGCCTGCTGCACATTAAAGACCCCAGGCTAGCGTAACCGACTCCGGAGGCATCTGCCCATGCGCTGCTGGGTAGCGGTTGGCAGTGCGGCAAAGTCAGCCAAACACACAGGAGAAAGGCCCTCCGTCAAACAGGAGACCAAGAATAAAAACAAAACGGAGCTATAAAGAGAAACGTAAAATGCCAAGTAGCCCGCCGCCCCTAGAGCGCCTTCAGGTGAAGCGGGTGCTCAAGCGAGCGAAGGACATGAGGAATGGCTCGGAGCCGTTCTGGCATGCGCGAAATGGTGCCATCGGCTGTGTCGAGCCTGGACCCAAGACAACCCATGTGTCGCGTGGGCTCTGCTCGTGTCGCTTAGGTTTAAGCGAAATCCCGACCGCAGCAAGTCCTCCACAAGGAGGCGCACCATAGACGCCAACTTGTCTGGGTCGGGATGGGCGCGCAACAAGTTGTCTATGCGAGACCAAGCCCAGAGTCCACGCGCTCGCATTTCTCTGACAATGGCTGTTGCCAACAGCTGCATGTAAAACGGCGCGGGGCGTAAAACGGCAGCCTACTCTAAATGTGGTCAGGTTACGGGAGGAGGGATGAAGCGTGATATGGTAAAAGGCCTCGGCAAGGTCGAGCTTCAGCTATACGCTTGGGGCGGGAGGAGGTTTACTTTGATGGCCTCGGGTAGCGGAGTAAAGTGGAACTGAGGTTCCTATAGGTAAGGAGTAAGGGCGGCGCAGCCACCGAGTCCCACAAAGTGGGACTCGGTGGCTTTGGATACGAGGAAGACGGGGTTGAGGTACGGACCACGTGAGGAGCGTTCGATGATGCCGCCAACATGTCGGTTACGGCGGCATCGATCCTAGAGACCTGGTCAGGGAGAGGGTGGCGGGCCGTGAAGCAAGAAGCCTTCCTGCAGCTCATGGAAAGTGCTCCGAAGTCGGGCGGCCCGTGAAAACTACATGCCTCGCCTAAACACTGCCCAATTGACTTGAGGTGCCTGCTGGGTCGGGTGGACTGGCGGCGGAGGTCCCATCGCTTTCGACTTGTAGGCAGTGCTACCCAGGTCCTACTCGGAGTCCTCGACGTCGCTTTGTTTGTCTCTAGTGTGTTCCTTTGTGTTGGTGTGGTTTTCCTCCTCGCCATCGTAGGCGTCGAAGGAGTCGTCATTGGCGTGGGGCCCAAGGACACTGTCGGTCCTGCTGCGCCACTCCAAGATTCGCTCGGCGGCGGTGGCCGTTGAGTCCGGATCCAATGGGTCGTTTTCTTTGGTCTAAGATCAATCGCGGGCAAGGTCGGCCGAGACGCCAGCCTAGCAAAATGCATATGCGAGAAGGTCCTCGACTGGTAAAACGTCCAGGAGCATCGAGGAGACGACTGTGCCGTCGATGACGGCACTGGTGGGTCTCGAAGACCCAGGGCAGCTGCCGCACTCACTTAGGATTAGGGGGCCTCTTGGATTTGGTGCCTGGGCGGTAGCTGGTGTTCACGGAAGCACGAGACGTGCTGCGTCCGCGTCGAGGCTGGTCGGGTTGCTGGTCGGGGAGCTCTCTGAAAACCTCGGACTAGAGTGTGGACGTCTGGGATAGGATAGCCGTCCTCCAGTTCCCTCTCGCGACGACGTGAAAAAGTTCCGGTCTATCGAAAATGAGGCGCTGGTGTTCGGGGAGCATGGCATCCCAGAAGAACCAATACGGGTGGAGATGCCGGATCTCGTGGACATCTCTCGTTAACAAACTTTTAGTGTTCTGGACGAGGTCACGCAGATTGTCGTGGGCCTGACGGACCCTCGCTCCGGGAATAGTGGTGAAGGCTTTACAGGAGGTACTCGGATCGCGTTGGTGGCTCTGGTAGAAATGATTCCCGTAGAAGCCATACCTCCGGCGGAAGCAGGGGGAGGGCTCCGGCAATGCTGGATGCAATCTTTCGGCCCGTCTGTGGATGTTCGAGCTCACCGTGCTGACGTCCGAATAGCTCGCGTTCAGAGTTCTGCGACGGGGATTGCTGAGACTGCTGGCAGTGTGGGGCGAGACCGGCCAGGGCATCGACAATTGGAAGCAGGTCAGCTCCCACGGTTGAGGCGAAGGAGGCAGAAATGGCATCTGTTGGACGAGGGCGGCTCCGTCATCGGCGGCCAAGGCGCGTTCGACGACGACGCATCCTTTCCTTGGCTCTTGTCATGCTGAGATGCTTGGCAATACCGGCGGCTGCCACTCGGTTCGAAAAAGGGTCTCGGCACGAGAAGGAAAAGAAACTCGGAAACCCATCGGACGTTTCCTCGTCTCTTCCACCGCTCTCAGCCCGAGCATATTTACATATGGATATCATACAAAACGCCAATGTCAAACCTCCGGATTTTTGTTCCTTTCTGCGTTATTTCAAAATCGTCACTCGCGACACGTTTCAGACTAAATGAATACCAGGTTTTCTTTTCCGCCGGCTCTGCACGACAGTAAATTTACCTCGTTTCTTCATACTGGCTACTGCATGTCAGGAACATCGTTGGTTTTGATAGAACCGAGTTGGATGGATATCTGAGAATTCTAACTTATTAGTTAACACCCTGAAGGCGACACGTACGGAATACATGTAGCGATGTAGGAGTGTGGCAGATTTAGAAATGGAAACCTTTTTATTATAAGCTCGACAACTGATTCACACTAAGTATTCTTAATCCTAAAGTTAGACTGTACGGAAATGTATTACCAGATGCACCGCTCGCTCACAGTAACTCTGTCAGATGGCCACGACCTTTCAAGATCCATCCTCCAGGTCATACCTGAGAAAAACTAATGTTTTTATCTTTCGGTTAATATTGGTTAAAACTAAAGGTGCGCCAATATTGAAATTTTCGAATACGAATCGAATAGGAATAAGACAAAAAACGGGCTTCGAATATCGAATATGTGTCTAGTAATAAAAATGGCAAAACAAGAGGTAACAGCAGGTTTTATGGCCTTTGTAAAATAAATCGATGCAACTGCATATTACTGGGCTGCAGGAGGCTAAAGATACTTCTAGTAATGCACTCATTACAAATTATCGTGTAGGAAAATTAACTGCTCAACGTGTTCAGAAAGTAAGCGCTCCCTACGCGCTGTGACAACATTTCCGCCAGTAGAAAGACCCTTTCACTCGGGAAACCTGCGAAATTTCACTAAAGTTCGAAGAAGTCTGACTTATGGACAGTGTTGCCCGGCTGCTACACGAATATTTCGAATTTTGGGAAACAATTATTTAGAAAGTACTTTGTTTTATATTTCATAAAATGGTTACCAATGTTTACACCATATAAAAGCGAAAATGTGCGCTTTTAACGCTTTCATTAGCTATTAATGTGAACCAGTGATGCCAATAAACCCAACAAATATTGCACTTTTCCTCCGCTAAATGGAGCCAACTATTTTTTTTAGGGGCGAAGCTCCTTAGGGGCTAGCCATGTCCGTATGTCCGTCCGCCATAGGCCGGCGTCGGGTGCTCGTGCTTCTGCTCGTGAGATCACGAGCACGTGAGCACATGCTCACGTGCTCGTGCTCGTGTAGGGCAAAAAAAAATTGGAAAAAAAAAGATGAAAAAAAACTATCAAAAAAGAAAAAAGAAGAAAAAAAAGAGTAGGGGGTTCTGAGATGCCATCCCATCTGTCTGCTTAAAAAAAGAAAAAGAAGAAAACCACACATTCTCCTACTGATATGAATGAAAAGGCTCAAAGAAAAAGAAGAAAAAAAAGAGTAGGGGGTTCTGAGATGCCATCCCATCTGTCTGCTTAAAAAAAGAAAAAGAAGAAAACCACACATTCTCCTACTGATATGAATGAAAAGGCTCAAAGAAAAAGAAGAAAAAAAAGAGTAGGGGGTTCTGAGATGCCATCCCATCTGTCTGCTTAAAAAAAGAAAAAAGAAGAAAACCACACATTCTCCTACTGACATGAATGAAAAGGCTCAAAGAAAAAGAAGAAAAAAAAGAGTAGGGGGTTCTGAGATGCCATCCCATCTGTCTGCTTAAAAAAAGAAAAAGAAGAAAACCACACATTCTCCTACTGATATGAATGAAAAGGTTTAAGAAAAAGAAGAAAAAAAAGAGTAGGGGGTTCTGAGATGCCATCCCATGTCTTCTTAAAAAAAAGAAAAAGAAGAAAACCACACATTCTCCTACTGATATGAATGAAAAGGCTCAAGAAAAAGAAGAAAAAAAGAGTAGGGGGTTCTGAGATGCCATCCCATCTGTCTGCTTAAAAAAAAGAAAAAGAAGAAAACCACACATTCTCCTACTGATATGAATGAAAAGGCTCAAAGAAAAAGAAGAAAAAAAGAGTAGGGGGTTCTGAGATGCCATCCCATCTGTCTGCTTAAAAAAAGAAAAAGAAGAAAACCACACATTCTCCTACTGATATGAATGAAAAGGCTCAAAGAAAAAGAAGAAAAAAAAAGAGTAGGGGGTTCTGAGATGCCATCCCATCTGTCTGCTTAAAAAAAGAAAAAGAAGAAAACCACACATTCTCCTACTGATATGAATGAAAAGGCTCAAAGAAAAAGAAGAAAAAAAAGAGTAGGGGGTTCTGAGATGCCATCCCATCTGTCTGCTTTCCTCCAAAA